>CM033642.1:89672681-89917425 GCA_019512145.1 Engystomops pustulosus | reverse complement strand
CAGTTGCGATTACGCAGCGTTTGCGCCAGTTGCGATTACGCAGCGTTTGCGCCAGTTGCGATTACGCAGCGTTTGCGCCAGTTGCCATTACGCAGCGTTTGCGCCAGTTGCCATTACGCTGCGTTTGCGCCAGTTGCCATTACGCTGCGTTTGCGCCAGTTGCCATTACGCTGCGTTTGCGCCAGTTGCGATTACGCTGCGTTTGCGCCAGTTGCGATTACGCTGCGTTTGCGCCAGTTGCGATTACGCTGCGTTTGCGCCAGTTGCGATTACGCTGCGTTTGCGCCAGTTGCGATTACGCTGCGTTTGCGGCGGCAGTGTGCGATTAGCGCTGCACGTTGGCGCCATTGCGGATAGCGCTGGCGTTTGCATCCGTCATTTAACGCTTACACGGCATTTGAGTCACGGTTATGCAGCGTGTGCATCACAGTTACGCTTATGCGGTATTTGCGTCCCATTTACGCTTACCCTGGTTATGTCCTGTTTACGATTATGTGGTGCGTGCGCCAGTTGCGATTATGCGGCGTTTGCGCTAGTTATGCTTACACAGCATTTGAGTCACGGTTATGCAGCGTGTGCGTCACGGTTACACTTATTCCGCAGTTGTGACAGGCTTACGCAGTATTTGCATCCCATTTACGCTAACTCTGTGTTTGCGTCCAGTTTACGCTCACGCTGCGTTTGCATCACATTTGCGCTTATGAGCATTTGCAGCACATTAACACTTACGCAACATTTGAGCCATGTTTATGCTTACGCGCCGTTTGCGTGGCATTTACTCTTAAGCTGCAATTACGTTTCCGCGGCAATTATGTCACGTTTACACTTGCACTGCATTTGCATTACGCTTACACAATGTTTGCATTATGGTTATTCTTACCCGCCGTTTGGGTCAAGGTTGCGATTCGCTGCATTTGCAGCACACTTTTGCCTACGGGCCGCTTGTCTCACATTTATGTTTGCGTTTATGCGTACGCACCACTTGTGGCGCGTTTTTACGTGCATGAAGTGTTTGAGGTGCGTTTACAGATTTTCTGTTTATGTTGAATTTGCGCCATGTTTAAGCTTGCATATTATGCGCCTTTATGTCGAGTGTGACTTGTGTTTTTGCTTATGTAAACGGCGCTTGCGTTTACGGCACATTTACACTTACATTCCATTTGCATTTGTCTGGTTAGCATTATGTTCACGCTTATGAGGTATATGAGTTGATGTCTCCTTTGCACTTACGTTTACACAGCGATTGCGTTTCCATTGCATGCATGTTTACCAATGCGTGTAACATTGCATTTTTGTAAATATTGTGTAAATGCAATGTCAACAGAATATTAGAATGTGTGTGAACATAGCCTTTAGATGCAGATAGAGAAATTACATCTCACCACTGACCGTATAAGAGAAGATTAGCATAACACGTGCCCTCAGCTCCTGCCCCAGCTCCTCCTCTCTGACCAAACACAGATTATAATGGTCAGATCTTGTGACTAATAACTCCGCAGCCGCAAGGGCTAGAAAGAAAATTCAAAGTGCCCGTGAAACTATGTAGCAGCCCCTACAGAATAGTGCCCTACAATAGCAGGTCATATGTATACAATACAAGTTTACAAACAGAATGGGATGTACAGGAGGGGAGAAAGGGGTCGCCCCTGCCATGTCCTATTCCGATAGCTGACTACTAACCCGGACACATGCCAAAGGCGAGGTATACAGAGCCATGATCTTCCCTAACAAAGACGTGATGCCCAGTTACAGGTGAAAAGTAGAAGTAAAAAAAAAAAAGTGAAAAAATGTGGAAATGTCCCCCAGGGATCCTTTATGACATATATATATTTATATATTTATTACATATATATACATATTTAAAAATACACTATAATATTCCCTAATAAAATAGAAAACATTCCCAGCTACACTAGAAAAAACATTGCCATAGTCGCCCAGTTTGCCCCAGACTATACATATTATATATCAAAACGAATTTGATATAGGGAATTAATTTTATAATGGTTATTTTGAGTTATATTTGCACTGTCACATTTACAATCACCAAATTTTGCACAGACCCTCACTGTGGTTTAGGGAACGTCTTAGACTAGGTTTCCAGTCTAAATCCTGCGCTCTTCAAAATACACTTAATTACCACCATATAAAGGAGCCATTGTCTGCCGGCTGCTTTGGCACTTAGAAGCTGAGCTGTGATTGTTGCTGTTTTGCCACAGGTCATTAATATGACCTGAGCTTTGATTGGTTACTATAGGCAATGATTTAAGACATCTTATATGTGAGGTACATACACAGAGACATAAAGAGAGGCAGTGAGAATCAGTCACATACACATAGACAGACAGTCATAGACAGTTAGCCAGTCATGTTCAGAGAGCTAGACTGAGTGACAGTAAGAGAGTCACATACAGAGAGACAGTCCAGAGACAGATAGAGAGACAGTGGGAGACAGAGAGACAGTCACAGACAGACAGTCTAGTGACAGACATGTACAGAGAGACATTCAGAGACAGTAGCATACAGAGAAACAGAGGGAGAGTCTAGAGACAGACATGTACAGAAATGAATTCAGAGACAGTCACATACAGAGAGACAGACCGAGAGACAGTTCAGAGAAAGACATGTACAGAGAGGCAGTCCAGAGGCAGACAGAGAGAGTCTGAGACAGACCGCCAGATACAGACGGAATGACGGTCAAAAACAGAGATGGTCAGAGACAGTCATAGGCAAAGAGACAGTTTAGAGACAGACATGTACAGAAATACATATAAAATCTTTTTGTTAACCCACTCTATAGCTAAAAGCGGGTTATTTGCTATCCTGGGCAACGACGGGTGCTGCAGCTAGTATACTATACAATACAAAAAAAACTTTAACCCCCTCCCCCAAATAAATAAAAATGAAAGTCTCATAGTTATAGCCAACAAGTCATTGGTCGCAGTTTCATTCAATGCCTGTGGGTGTCATATGAGAAGAATGGTAATATATATAATATTCTAATCTATAACCTGTAATTATAACTGAATCAAGTCCATTCGTTTTTTGATTCTATAGGACTGTGTATGTTGGCATCTAGTCAATATGTTTGTAATGGCATTGTGTTGTTATAGTAACAGATTGTCTTGGGTATTTATATGCATCTTTTCACAGTTGGTAACAGTAAAAACATGCCAAACAAAATTAATTCCAAGGGAGCAGTCTTGAACCAACGCTGATATTATGTAAAATTGCTGCAGTAGCATAGCTCGAGTGCAGCCGACCTGTTATGAGCTCATCTGCAGTATATATCTGTGCTTTCTGGTCAGAACAGCATAGACCTTACTGGAAATTATTTTCAGTTCTGAATGGCTTTTTGCACAAGTCAAAAATATCTCAAGTAGATTGCTTGCTGACTTTCTTACGGATTTAATAAGTAAAACATGACTTATAACTTTCTATATGAAGAGTACCATACATTAACTATTTTGTTTTCTAGTGCTTTACCTGTATTTCAGATTTTTGGAATTTGTAAGTTTCTGAATTTGAGGGTAAAGGGAAATATTATCAAATTTAATGTCACAGGCATGATGATATTATATACTGATTTTGTATATTCATTTGAAGGGGAATTCCGTAATTTTTTATTTATTGATCCCCTAGGTTTAAGGCAAGTGAATACTATCAGATGGGCTGGAATGATTATCTGCCATCCCCACAGATCAGTTGCATTATACAATATAAGTGCTGTTTCTACTTCATTTGAATAAGAGAGCTAGAAACAGGCCATGTGATCGATAAAGTTCACTATAGAGGCCAGGTGCCTGACTACTATTCTCCTTTCTGATATTGATCACTTATCCTAAAGCTACTTTCACATGAATGTATGCTATGCCCAGGGCGGAAAATCTCCTCACCCCTCCTCTCTTCATAGTGAGACAAGCTGCCAGGTACATACAACAAAAGATAGATATAAATTTAAGTCTGAGCATAGATACTTGCAAAAATTGATTATTTAATCAGAATAAAGTGTACGTGATGTTTCGGCATGTAAGCCTTCTGCAGACATCTGTTGGATATATGAGAAGGAGCATTGGGTACTGGGTATTGTGCTGCTGCACTGTCCGAGTATGAACATAGCTGCTTGCACATATATTTAAGTCCACCAAAAACTGGTGCAGGCCCTTAGTTAATCCCTGTTCATAGTTTTCAGGGATTTAGCAGGAGATTGTGTTGTACGCAATTAGATGTTGGCACAGCAGCGGCAGATTTCGTGCGACAGAAATGGTTGCTGGCCGTCGGCTGATTCGGACTGAGCGCGGGATTTAAGATTAAAATTGTGTCGCAACCAATGCATTTACTTGCACCGGGAAGAAGATGGTGAACTCCGGCAGACCTGAGCGGGGAAGCCTCAGATGCAGAATATCGGACGCACAATCTTTGTGAATCACGGCACAGTGCATTGTCGTCGAACAATGCACTTTTGGGATCTCCGAGGGACTGGGTAAGTAAGTGTGCCCCTATGTCTTTTTTATATATTTAATGCTATTCAAGAGAACATAAAACAGCTGCCTATTTATTCGTGCATGATCTTTTATGGAATGTTTGATACAATTACCATGTTTTATCTTAATAAATAGAGAAAATTGGGAACAAAGATTGCCAAACAGCCCAGAAGCGGAATACTGAACATCTGCTTTTGTTTTGTGTTTTCAAGCAAACTTTTACATCCACCTATTTTGCTCATATAAATGAGATGCAAATGATCTGTTTGTTATATAATTTAATAGAATAGAATGAGAAGATACACCATTGTTAATTTATTAGCTTACAAGGAACATAAAATGTATACTGGTATTTAACATTCACATTTTGGAAGCAGTGACACCACTACACAAGTCCTTGAATAAAGGGTTTCCAAGTATATAAAATAGTTTATATATGGCTGGGGGGGGGCTTGTTTTTTGCGGGGCGGAGTATAGTTTTTAATAGCACATTTTTGGGATTCATATGCCCTACTGGTGAACTTTTATTAACTTTTTCTGTACACTATATTTAAAACACAAATCTGACACTGTTTTTTCTAATAAAAATGTTTGCCTATATTGTCAAACCTCCGTAACATAATAACTCTTTTGTCTGAGTCAATACACATGTTTAGGTTTTTTTTTCTTAAATGAACTTCTTTTGCATAATGAATTTGTTTTTTAGGGTGGGGTGGAACTTTTTGCATCACCACTTTTTAAGCACCATATTTTTTTACACTTTTTGTCGACTGTGTGAGGGTTTATTTTTTGCGAAAAGACCTGTAGATGTGAAATGTACACATTTTGGGGTTCATAAAAATGTTTGATTGCAATTGATATAATTTTTTTGTGTGAAGGATGCCTATAAAATGACAATTGCGGCATTGTTTTTCACTTATTTTTAAAAGCTTTTTGTTGTACGGATAAATGCTAGTATAGTGTCCTGGATTGGTATGGGTGTGGAGGGTTTACAAAATTTGTTTTTGATCTTGTTATCTTATTTTATTCACCAAGTTCTTTCTAAAAATGTAAAATCTGCTAAAAATTTTAAATTAAAAAGGGCTGTCCAGAGGAAATAATAAGCCAAATAAAGAAGGAGGATCATATTACAGTATCACTGATCCTGTCAAGCTATATATTCTGTGAGAGGGGAATTAAAGATGGTTGTTCATAGTATACTACACAGATTTTATCTGCTCTTTTAAATGGGTACGTGTGGGAGGCAGGATATTAGGGAATATACCAGTATACTTCTATTAATAGTTCTGCACCGCTTTCTTGAAATGTAAAGCAAAGCCCCTACGACAATTGTGCAGCACTTAGGTCTGTTATATGGCTCCAGCTATTTTCAACAGGTCAGTTTCTTTTCATTTAAAAAAAATATGTAGAATAAATACAAAATTATGTATGAAACACATTTTATCTGTTCTATGAATCCTAATAAAGAGCTTCAAAGTGAGCTCACAAAGGAGGTTTATTTTCATTATCTCTTGCATAAATCCATATTTATAAATGTTGCTGACATTTGCTGGCTGATAGATTGGGAGGATCCAGCCAGTGTTCAGCACTCTTTTATTGTTAGCCCAAGTTTACATTGTACTTGGATTTTTTAGATTGACACTAATGATGATAATAAAATAATAGAGAACAGAAAATGCACAAAGCAACGTGTTTCTCTATGTTGCTATTTTACTACTCAGGTTTAAACTATGAAAGTGGCATTCATGGCATTAATAGGAAGGTCTCTTCAAAGCACTGATACCTGAGAACACATTTAATAACTAAGCAATATTTTTCCTAATTTATTTCACTATTGCATACCAAGAGGCCCAACTTATTTCTTTTAACCCAATGTAGCTGTTTGAGGGACTGGGTTTTGGTTTTAAAGGGAACCTGTCATCAGGAGACCCAATTTTAGCACTCCCCCAGTCCCCACAGAGCACACTGTCAAAGTGTTTTTGTATAAAAAATAGATTTTACAGAAAAAAAGATATGTTATATTGTACCTTTCAATGCCATGTGCTGTGTGACTAGGCAGTTGCCCAATGGGAGGGGCTGGAAAGGAGCAGTTCCCCCCCCCACCCTTGGGAAACATGTGACCTTTTCAAATATATGAATAACTCCCCTCACTCGGGATTGGCTGTAGAGGAGCAGGGGGCGTCGCTAAGCCCAGTGATGGGTGTTTTCATAAATTTGAAAAGGTTACATGGAGGAGCAGTTTCCCAAGGGTGGGAACTGCTCCTTTCCAGCCCCTCCCATTGGGCAACTGCCTAGTCACACAGCAGATGCTAATCAAAGGTACAATATAACATATCTTTTTTTCTGTAAAACCAATTTTTAATACAAAAGCACTTTGGCAACGTATGTACTATGTTCTGTGGGGACTGGGGGAGTGCTAAAAATGGGTCTCCTGGTGACAGGTTCCGTTTAAGCAAGATTACTTTACTGAGCAAAAAAAAACATTCTGAGTTTCATCTTCCCCTATATTTAGCAGAGCTAACAGTATGATGATTAAATAATTGATCCATTTCTTCTCAACTCTTTCTGGGAAAAAATGTTTAAGATTGAACCTTATTCAACCATAGAATTTTTACATATGAAATTTTCCCAGGGAAATTGTTCTAAATTTCACCATACATCATAAATAAGTGGAGACATAATACATTTTTATACTTTAAAAAAGTGGATGATCAAAAGACACCATTTCTTTTGCTCTTTTTAAACTTTAAACTTTTTTTTCTACAATATTTTTTTGTTTATATACATGACTTATGCATTCAATTGTCTGATTGCTCCTATTATAAATTGTTTTTCTACACAGTTGTAAAGTAATTTTGCTCCAAAAAAAACTTGGAGAGCACATAATGTTATAGAAATATTATCAGGAGCTGGAGGCTACAGGATTTAATGTCATGTTGCTTGTTTTTGTTTTACTGCTGCAGGATGCCTGCTGGACTTGCCCAGTCACGAAACTGCACCATGGGGGTTCCACTAACAAGCAGAAGTTCTCCATTAGCTTTTCATGCGTCTCCTGGTGGGATGACAAATTGTACCAATGTTGTCAGACCGGTTCTCCCTATTACTGTACCTCAAATACATGCTCACCAATCTCCAACATCTTCTCAAAACAATTCATCTAAGATCTCCAACCAGCAAACTATTAGCCACTCACGCACCTCTGTGCAGAAGGGTAAGTAGAAGAATAAAATTAAAAGATGTTGCTGTATAGCAGCATAAATGTACAAAAAAACCCTGCCATCCATTTAATATATTCCAGAATAGCACACTAAAATGTAGTATTAGTAATTACCACAACAAAGGATGTTTAGTTAATATAAAACCGATGACATTTCTTCTTGACCCAGCGACAAGGAGGAGACGGTGGTAGTATTACTGGTTAATAATAATCAGCCTTATTCAGTCTTGGGGTGCTGTGGCGGTGGTCCTTACCTATAGGCTGACAATTTTGGTACTATGCAACACCCGGGTGGGTAATGTGCTGGATTACAACCAAAATTGAGTATACTGTGTTCTCATTTATTTATGTGCATTTGGTTATGCTTGTTATTTTCTGGATACTGTTGACCATCGCCACACTCTTGTTCCTGTGGATTTTATTCTATGTTTTTAATGTCTTTTTTTGATGGCCATATTGATTAATAAAGTCTGCATTATATATTCTAATTTGAAGTGGTTATGAGTATTACTTGTTAGAGTATACTGTGGTCCTATATATCTTCATTGGTATTGCTTGCTTATTCAGTCTTGTAGACCCTTAAGGAGGACACATTGCTGTATTCACTTTGTATTTAATCTTTGTTTGTTATTTTGCCCAACTACTATGAGTCTCCGGAGTCATTCACATGATATGCGTTTTTCTTTAATGGACAGCACACAGCTACAGTAAATGCAATACATTTTAATGGATCAATGTAGACTGCAGTTTTTTAAATAACCATTTGTCCATTTCCTTAAAAAGAGTATGTCCTACGAGTCCAGAAATAGTGAAACCTTTCAGAGACCAAGTGCGCAAACTGCAAGCCAAAAGCCATTTTTTAAATGCAAACTATCAAGCAATAACTAAATCTTTCCTGCTCTATCACATCTTTAACCCTATGAGGACAGATACCATTGAAAGAAGGAAAGAAGAGGAAGGGGAGATGAATCACGGGCTTGTAACTCCAATAGCTGACCGCACCTTCTCACTCTTCCTGCAAAAACCAGGCAGCCCAGGGTATGTAATTGTCAAATAGTGCTGAGTGCTACACATCCTGGGCTGTCTGGGACTGCAAGGTGATGGCCCCCCCTGCCCACAAAGAAGGCTCAGAGTACCACCTCTGGTATGTGTGTCATAGGTTCTCCACCACTGTCCTAGTCTGAACCGTTTACTATGTATGGATCAGTGATATAGGAATTTACACAGATGCCTCTCAGCCAAGAAAGATGGGTGAAAACATAAATTCTATTAATTTATAATTCAGTGATCAGCACTTGCCTGTTCCAGCATCAGACTGTGTAATAGTCATATGAAGACATAACAGAGCATTATGTAGTGCTCATATAGACATGTATTGATTATACAGTAAATGATGTGTACTATTATCTTCATTGTATTTTTTCATCTCTTGTAGCACATCCTTCTGCTCAACCTCAAGAACGTCCCACAGCTACTGTGTCACCTATAAGGACTCACAGTTCCCCATCTCGACTTCCTGCAAGCCCCAACAGGCCACAATCCCAACACAATTCTCCACAGCACATTTCCCAGCAGCACTCCTCTATACAGACTTCACTTGCAGTACACTGTAGCCGGCCAGTTATCCCTTTAACGTCAGCAGCAGCAGCCATCACGCCTCCAAATGTTAGTGCTGCCAGCATAAGTACTGAAAATGGCCCTGTCAACTGTATGCCAACTGCCAGCCCTACAAACACCGGATGCAAAGCAGAAGAGAGGAAGACTGAGAAAGTAAGTGCTTTTTTAGGGTTCACACCACAAAGCTGTAAAACCTTCCTGCACTGCCATACAGGCCATGCTCTGTGCCAGACCCTTTGCTTTGTTCAATAACAGAAACAGAACAATAAATTAACCCCTACGCGCACTAGGACTTTATAGTATGTCCCTGAGGGGGGATATTTACCGCACCGGGACGTTCTATAACGTCCCGCTTCAGGCACCGGCTCACGAATGGAGCTTGCACCAGAAGCAGCGGCTGGCAGCCGTCTATTACAGCTGACACCGGGCTGTAATACCCGCGATCGGAGCTTCTTTACCAGATTTGTCAGCCGACAAATAAAAAAGTTATTCATGTAAAAAAAGACGGTAATGCTAAAATTAACATTTTCGCCAAATTACTTTTTATTCAGTGAAATTTGTAAAAAAAAATTTAAAAATCTATATAAATGTGGTATTTTCTTAATCGTGGCAACCCATAGAATACAAATCATATACTATTTTTATGGTGTGGTAAATGGCCAAAAAACAAAACAAAAAAATCTTCCAAAAAATTGATGATTTTCATTTCTTCCACCAACAAAGAGCTAATAAAATCTCACCAATTAGCTATAGATGCCCCAAAATTATGTAACATTAAAAAAAGAAAAAAAATGTATAGCCTGCAGAATGTTACAATGCAGATCTGACCTGGATGGCGCTCCCTTCCCTCTATGCCCGGCCGTACGCCCATACAGCAGGTTACCACCACATATGGGGTATCAGTGTACTAGGGAGAAATTGGGTATCAAACTTTGTGGAGTCTTTTTTCATTTAATCCATTTCAAATGTTAGCTTTCCATCCAAAATGAATGTATTGTCAAAAAATATTACAATTTGTAGACCGCACCTCCGTTTTGTTTTAACACCTAAAAAAAAACCTAAAGGGTTAAACTTCTCAAAAGTGGTATTTTATACATTGAGGGTTGTAGTTTCCATAATGGGGTAATTTACGAGTCTTGCTATTATTTAGGGCTCTCAGAGTCAATTAGAAGTTGAGCAGGTCCATCTAAATACGGGTTTTGCTGATTTTTCATAAAATGTGAAAAATGGTACCTAAATTCTGAGCCTTGTAACATTCTAGTAAAATATTTGGAATCATAAAAAACCATGCCAACATAAAGCAGACATTTGGGAAATGTAAGTAATGAATTTATTTGAGAGCTATGACTATCTGCATCAAAAGTAGAGAATTTAGAACATTGAAAATAAAGAATTTTGCCAATTTTTTGCCAAAATTTTGCGAAATTTAGGGGGGGGGGGGTTTATAACTAAACACAAAAAATTTCATCAAAATTTTTAAACTAATTTGAAGTACAATCTCAAAACCCCCTGGATATCTTACAGCATTCCAAAGCTATAACCACTTATAGTTACACAGGGCAGATTTGAAAAAAGAAACCGCATCCTAAAGGCAAAAATAGGCAAAGTCCCGAAGGGGTTAATAGAATAAAATTGCCTACTGAATAATATACCGAAGATTATGGGTGTGATTTTCTATATCGGTATTTTTGATATCTATGACTGAACAGAGAAAACTGTGTACTGTTAATATAAAGCCTGTCTACGACAAGTGTTTTCAGTACCGGCTGATTTAATAGTTTAATAAAAGTTCATCCTGTTTGGATAACTAACTCTTTATTTGTATTGAGTTTTCTTTATATGATGAACATTTCCTATTGATTTGTTCCTTGTTTATGGACAAGTGTTCCTGTGCATTGGAATACATGCATATATATCCCCATAGGTCTTTCATCTATAGAGAGCAAGCCTGATAATCGATTCTGTTACAATGAGAATGTCGTATAAGAAAACAAGGCTTCTGGCATAAAATTCTCCTGGGGTAGGCAGACACACAGGTAAAATGGCAATTATTGCACACAGGTTAGGTACAAATGAGTTTTATACGTATTTTTCATAATATCATGAAAAGAAAATGCTCTGCCTCTTTGCCTTAACTTGCCCTATCTCACCAAGTACCAGCCTTTTAGCTACACAGTGAAGCAATTGACGTTATTGCCATGGCTTGTGGATCCGCCAGTGTCTTGGTCAGGGTAGAGCTACTGTAAGAGGACTGTACTCCTGGGAACTGAACTAATTCTGAAAAAAAGTTGGCAGTTTTTATTTAAGTATTTTCATGTAAGGTTGCCGATTATGTTAAGTTTAAAAAGTTGCACATTTATGTGCAAATACTCATCTGGCAAACTGGCTTGAAGAAATGGGAGATCCAAAACATAAGGAAATACCAGCAAAACAAAGACAATTAGACTAAGAAACACAACAGAAAAGAAACAATTGTTTTCCTTACATAGTATTTTTATATGTTCCTTATGTTTTTTTTTTTTTACAATTTTATTGAGTCCTTCTTGAACCTAAACCTACAATTCTTTGGCTGTGCTAATAATACTGTACTCAGTACTGCAATAATTTCTCTATGTTATTGCCTGTCAGTGTCTTAATCTCTGGCCCTACTTTAGGCATGAAACAATAGACTCTGGTACATGGCTGAACTGGAGGCAGTTGTTAGACCCAGCTGTCATGTTCAACACCTCCAGTTTAGTATGGTGCTGAAATTATCAGTTTACTTTTATGTGCTATTAGTGTACAGTGCTGGAAAGGGTTATATATAATAATGGTCTTTTTTTTTCTTTGTTTTAAAAATCACATATGCCTTTGAAAATGTGCAAATTTTAAGAAATTTATGAAAATGTATGGCACTAAAATTCTGTGTCGCTCTGCCTGGGATCACTTGATTTTACAGGTGTTAATATGGTGAAGATTAAACATATGAGGATTGCTGGAGCCCATATATGTATAATAATCTTGAATTCCCAATTCACACCTTCCCTGCCTTTTTGACCTTGGTTTCCAAGCTCTTGTCTTTAGATAAAGACTTTAATATGCAATAACTTTTAGAGAGTCAAAATGTGTTGTAGCCCACCTGGCATTGTGTCTGTCATAAAGTTGCTGCAAGAAGCAGCTGGATTCTTGTGTTTAATGTTCATTGTTTTTACATGTTGATGAGTTTTTGCTGCTGAGAAACATTGTATTGCCTTTCTTTGTCTTAGTCGCCATGTTTATAAATGAGACTTTTCTAAACTTTACGTGAGTTCACTGAAACCTATATACACTAACAGCACCAAAAAGCCTTAGTACAAATAGCTGTACTTCCAAATAAATACTGTTACCATCAAAACAACTAACCTCGAGGTCTTGCTGTATTTTGCATCCTGTATATACAAATCATATGCTGTATATATGTAAGAATGTTTCCAAAAATGGATAACATGCTTTTAAATCGATTTTCTGATGGAAAAGGTTAAAGAGAACCTGTCATCAGGTTTTCTCTATTAAACCTAATGACAGCTTCCACAGAAGTCTACTTACTGTTTCCCAATCAGTTTTTATTACAAAAATCCCTAGTTCATATTTTTATTAAATAAACGTCTCCCTTAGCTCCCTCATTCTCCTGTCCCACCGGAATTCTCTTTGTTGAGTCACACAACAAACGTCTCTCTCAGCTCTCTCATTCCGTCCTCCCTTAGAAATTTTTCTTCAGCAAGTCAATTTGTGACATTCCTGAGGGAGGGGGTAATGAAGGAGTTGAGAGAGATGTTGGCTGTGTGTGACTCGCTGAAGAAAAAATTCTTGGGGAAGAGGTACTGAGGGAGACATTGGAGAAGAGAAAACATGCCACTGGCATGGTGCCAGATGCTTTGTTTTTAAAACTGATTTAATAAAAATGTGAGTTATGGATCTTTATAATAAAAACTGAATTGGAAGGTTTAATGACAGATTCCCTTTAAATTCAGATGTGAACAGAGCCGTAGATAACATTTCTGGATTTACAGCACTATTTATTACAAAGATCTTGTCAAGAAACCCACAAGACAGTATATCCATACATTGGTTGTATTTGCTATTCCTTTGAACAAGATGAATAAATTACTGTTGACCATGCACATACTGCAATATTTACCATGCAAATGGCTTATAGTCTCCAAACATAATCCAAGTTAACCCCGTCAGGTCTGCAGCTAAATAATTGCTGCTGTCAGTGTGAGGGTCTTCAAGGCCACTGATGATTTATTTGCTTTGTCTGTTCAGGTTTACGCTAAATAAATAGATATTTGACATTGCTGTGGGGGTAAATTACAATTCAGCCTTGGCTGCGCTGATGTCTTGTATTATCTTGTGGTCATACTTTGTATACTGTAATGGAATTGTAATGCAGTTAAACTCGCTAGCTGTCAGGAGGACCAGCTACATGTTGTGCGTATAGGCATTTATTGACCTCTGTGTCTGCTGAACCGAAGAAGCTGAAATCTGTATTCTGAATTGTGTTGTCAATACCTCGCTTTTTATTTTTATAACATGAAGGAATATTAAAGATTTATTGTCAAGGTTTAAATGGAAATGTAAACCGGTATAAAGGAAGCTTTTTTGCTTTACCAACTATAGTTATTTTCATATTTCATATTTTTATGTTACCATGGAAGTGTATGGTCAATGAATATAAACTATAACCAGTAAACCAAAGTCCTAGAATGCGAAGGTCCATGCATAGCAACCAATCAAGCATTAATCTACTTTGTAGAATTGAGATAAGCTCTGATTGGTTGCCATCTGGGAAACAATGAAAGTCTTATTGTTAGATAGTTTCATTGAATTAGAGCAAGAGTATTTTAACCTTTAAAGAACACAGCCCTTTTCCGTTTTTGCATTTCTATTTTTTTACTCCCAATCTTCCAAAACCTTTTTTTTTATTTTTTCATTGTTATGTTTTCAGATTGCCTGTGTTGTGTTTTATCCCAAGTGATCCAGTGTTGCAGCTCCTGCAGGACTTACGGGAGTTGCACTGCTGTATCACCCTGGATAAAACAATGTGAGCAATCTTTAAAACTCAGAAATATCAGAGAATAGTGTGTAGGAGTGAAAAAAGTGGAAGGTAGGAGAACGGAAGGAGACACATTGGGGCACATTTATCAAGCTCTTTACAATAGTTTTCTATCGTAATAATAGATTTCTGTGCCACATATATCAAGGGTATTAGACCGTTTTCAGGCAATTTTATGACTAGTTAGACAAATGGGCATGGCTTATTAAAAGGTGGCATTGGCTTTGCACCAAAAAGTCCATGCACCAAAATTTGGTTTGCTAATGCATGAATTTTGGTGCAGCTTTCAGGCGTAAACTAAGCCAACTGGTAGGAGGTGCAAAATATGATTAGACAGTCTTAAATTACGCCATATTATGTTACCCTGTAATAATATGGTTGTGGCCCTGTAAAAACCTCTGATATTTCTCAGAAATGTCGTCGTTTTCAATTTAGCAAACAATGACTCCTGTCTCAATGATGTTGTCTTCTGGCTTCACCTGCTGCAAGCTTCACATGTGATGGATGTTCATTCTGACAGCTGCCACTATTGTCAAGCACATCAAGTTCCTGTATTGTTAGAATGAGAGAATTTCACAGAATGAGTTTATCATCTTCTACATGTAATAGAATATAACAGAACCTGTTTTATACAAATAAGACTGACTGTAACTAGCACTGCAATTCCATTGATAAAGCCCATATAACTTTTCTCTCAGCTGCATGGAAAGGACCTACCTTACTGTAATGGGATATGTAATAATCTTGCATCTGTTGGCATGAATCAGTATGACCACCCACTATTATTTGAGTGACCCAGGGGCACATGCATCATAGTTTTTCGGTTGCCACTTTTTCAAGTTTCCTGAAGTTGGCCTACTTAATCATTTCAATGTATTTTACGTTTTTTCTTTTTGTGATACATGTGATGAGTTGCCTGTTTAGTCTCGCTTTTTTGACGTTTTGTTTCTGAGTGTGACTTTTTAGTCCCAAATAGTAGCTGTGAAAGTACGTATGGTTCTAGTATGCTCTGTTTTGTGACTTATTAGGCACAAGAATGGGGCAATTTCAGGGCACAATTTCTTGGCTACAAAGATAAATCCAGCACACTGCATTAAATCCTTGTGGCAGCTACTTTGGTATGCTGCTTGATTCTGCGCCTTAAAAGTCGCACAAAAAAAAAAGAGCGCAATAGGAGGGATACCCTGTCCTCCCTTGAGTTGCAGCTTAATGGGATTGCAGAAGTTGTAATTGTGACCAAGCACATATAGTAGTTGAGGGGAAGGATTGAAGAAGCATTTTAATTTTCTTTTATGTCTAGCTTTATGTTGCAACAATTGTATTCTTCCACCCTGTTTTCTGCACTGAGGCTAATGCCAGACATGATGTTGCTGCATAGTTTACAGTATTCTCCTAACATACCTCAGTTTGGGGGAGACTAATGAGCTATACACACTATCTACACCATCACATTTACAATGAACAAATTTTGCACAGCTGCCTCCTGTGATTCGGGGAATGTCATAGACTATTTTTCATTGTAAATTTTCATCCACACTTAAAATACCCTTAGAAACCACCAAACTACAGGAGCCATTATATGGTGGTGGTTAGTATGGATTTTCATTGGGTTGCATAAAGTAATAAGTCACAGCTGTGCTTCTATTTTTTTAATTTGCTGTCATTGATATGAGCTGTAAGCTCTAAGATTGATTGCTGTAGACATCAAAGGACATTCTTACTATATGACTGGTTATGCATGTGTTAATATGATTTTGATTGTGATGTGTTTTACAGGCATTAGATCATATCTGATACTTCAGTGATGATTACAATCCAAGATAATAAAATCACATCCATAGTTATATCATCTCTCATATTCCATTCACACATCCAGAGCTGCAGTCTTATCCCTGCCATCATATCATCCCTGATCTTTCATTCACATCTGGAGCAGATATCTTCTATTAGGTAATCTCTGATACTCCAGCACATCCAGAGTGACAACCATGTATCTAGGATGTGACTGGAGTATATCAATCTTCCATTTTGATATCTGATTAGTGTGTGATTTTTATATGCAAAATATTTTGCAGTTATTTATTATACTTGGAAACGCTACTACGCTACTCACGAAGACCCGAAGCTACTTCAGGTTAACCCATTCATTACAATGTGCTATCAGTAAAATACACATATACTGCCATGTTGTAGTATGGCAGTATATGATAGGATCCCACAGACCGCCTAGGGTTAAAGTACCCTAGGGAGTCTGAAAAATAGTAAAAATAAAAATAAAAAAAAGTTAAAAAAAAAATCACACCCCTTTCCCTAGAACTGATATAAATATAAATAAACAGTAAAAATCATAAATACATTAGGTATCGCCGTGTACGAAAATGCCCGATCTATCAAAATATAATGGTTTTTCACTGTGTTTAACTCCGTAACGAAAAATCGTGCCCAAAGTCCAAAATGGCACTTTTTTGCCATTTAAAAAAAAAATCTATAAAAAGTGATCAAAAGGTCGTACAGTCCTAAAAATGATAACATTGTAAACGTCATCAAAATCCGCAAAAAACGGCACCACCCACAGCTCCATACACCAAAGTATTAAAAAGTTATTAGCGCCAGAAGATTGCAAAATCCCTCCAAAAAATTTTGTACAGGAGGTTTTCATTTTTTTAAATGTATGAAAACATTATAAAAGCTATACAAATTTGGTATCCCCGTAATCGTACCGACCCAAAGAATAAAGTAGACATGTCATTTGGGGCGCACAGTGAAATCAGTAAAATCCAAGCCCACAAGAATACGGCACAAATGCGTTTTTTTACCAATTTCACTGCATTTGGAATTTTTTTCCCGCTTCCGAGTACATGGCATGGAATATTTAATACCAACATTATAAAGTGTAATTTGTTACACAGAAAATAAGCCGTCACACAGCTCTGTACATGGAAAAATAAAAAAGTTACAGATTTTTGAATGTGGGGAGGGAAAAATGAAAACGCAAAAACTAAAAAGGCCTGTGGCAGGAAGGGGTTAATGTGCCTTTTTTATGTCTAATGGCTTCCTCCTGGCAGAGTGGCCTTCCAACCACTGTATCATGTTGATCACAGTACTCATTTCACTTAATAATGATACACTCTTCCCAGTTTCAGCCAGCATCTTCACAAGGTCTTTTGCTTTTGTTCTTGGGTTGATATGCACATTTTAGGCCAAGGAACATCCATCCCTGGGAAACTGAACCTAAACTTGTTTGTGCAGATGAACGATGCACTTTCAGTTATCTGTAAATCACATCAGAGGATGAAACCCGACTTGTGCAAGTCAACAATTCTCTTCCTGATATCTTGGATGATTTCTTTAGACTTGCCTATAATGTTACACAAAGAAGTAGGGTGTTTCACTACTTACATCATATTTTATGTCTAAAATTGTTTAAAGGCATAGTAAACTTAGTGTATGCAAATTTTGAAAGTAATAAAAATGCCTTAACAATTCTCTCACTCTACTGGCATTTGGCAGATAGAAATATAAAAGTATATGTGGCTTAGTTTTAGTTAAATAATGACACAGTGTTACTTGTATTGTGTTGTCTAAATTTAGAGCTATCCGGTCACCAGGAATGTCATTTAAAATTCCTTTGTCAGCACTCTGAATTCCGCCACTACTTTACAAAATGTTAATTCACATTACCTGGCATATTCCTCCAGATCCTAAAAATGACTAATCCAGACTAAATTGTGCCTCTCAGCTCATTTGCATATTTTTTATTATAGGTAAACAGGAGGTGTTAGTATAGCATAGTTTACCACATAATTTCTGGATCCACTCTGTCACTAAACAGTTTTGACTTGGGCCTTTTCCCAAGTCCTTATCTTTCTCATTGCCTGGTTTTCATCCTTTAATTTGTGGATCTAGATACTGGGGGTAGCAGCTAGGATGTGACCTTCTTATTGTCTTCAATGTCTTCAAAGCTATGAGCAAAATAGTTTTGCTGTAAATGGTATATTTCATTAATTACATATTTAAATTATCTTTCAGAGAGAAAAAAAGGGAGGATTGCTCAAACTTCTGGCTGGAGCCTCTGCAAAAAAGAAGTCTCGTTCTCCTCCATCCATTTCACCAACACATGATCCCCAAACAATTATGGAAGGAGTGATTCAAGGTGCTGTAGGACTTGAGTTCTCAATGACCAGCAATGGACGAGCAGGGTCATGTCCCATTGAAAGTGAAATGCAAGGAGCAATGGGAATGCATCCGTTACACAGAAAAACTGGCTCTTTAGATCTAAATTTTTCAATTCCATCTCCAGTAAGACAGGCTACCTGTGCAATGGTAGCTGTCCGCCCAGAGCCCAAATCCGTTTCCAGAGAAAGGTAAGAGTGTATTAAAGAAAACACAAGTAATGTTAGTAATGTTGACATCAGTGAAGAGGGCGTGATAGCTTGACTGTATTCTGCAGCTCTCCCTCCTCTATAACTAGAGGACATTTAAAAGTTGTTTTTTTTTAAACAATGGTGTCTCTAATCCCATGGATAGAGACATTTATAAAGACATCTAAAAGGTACTGTGTGTGTTTTTGGGTGGGGGGCACTGGTGGTGAGCCTTGTGTCAAAGAGTCCATTGATGGAATTTTCTGCTGTAAATGCAGTGATTACTTTTTTAATTCACTTGGAAATGCCCTAAGATCATCTAAGCAAATGCAGGTGTTTTGAGCCAAACTAATAAATTCATTCACTTCACACAATTAATTTTTGGAACTAACTTTTTGCTGCCACTAGCTGACATTTCGAAGGCAAAGGTTTGTGGAGGTGTCTAAGAGGGCTTCCAGGGTATGGTTTTAATGAGAAATTGAAATACTTTTTTTTATTATCACGACCTCACAGGCTGACTACAAGATAACATCTTTAAGTCATATTATCCAAAATACACAGGCTAATCTAATTTCACATTAGCTAATCTCTCGGCCAAGAAAATTGCTAACATGAGTGGCATGAAGTTGTAAAAATAAGAAATTATGTCTGACCTTCCGTTCCAAATCTAAGAGTAGGACCTCTAGGCAAAATAGAAGCTAATAAGTCAGTTGGTCTATCATCACAAGGTCAATCAGTTCTGGTGCAATAAACGCAAAATGGAGGTGGATAATATTCTTCGTAATAGTGATGTCACAGACATCCATGCAATCAACGTGGCCATGTGATGGCCAATACAGAAGTTTGGCCTAAAAAGAGGTGAAGAAGCTTTAACTTTAATATCATGATAAGAAGTGTAGTCTCCAGTTTGCAAAAAAGTCAGGTGATTCAGAGCAATGAGACAATTGGGGGCATTTATCAATTCTACTCCATTTAAGCAAAAAGTTTTATGCCCATGGACTCATATAGTAGGTACACCATGCACTAGTCAAAAGGGCTATCAAGAACGACGTAAAAAGCACCACTTTTGATAAATGCCTGCCAGTGGGGTCTGATGGGTGTAGATGGTTCTAGAAATATCAAGAAAAATGATGGGGTTGTTTCACAGTCAAAGTCATTGAATACAGGATCCTGATTGGTGGTGGTTTCAGTGGTGAGCTATATGTAATTATCCTCCTACAAGATGTTACTTCTAACACTATGGGTATAAAAATTACAACAATCAGGACATCAGCAGGACAACAACCTCAAGCATACTTTGAGATTGTCAAAGAAATGGTTCACTGCCAATGAAGAAAAATTGCTGGATAGTCCCCAGACCTCTACCCAATCGAACACTTGTATTTGTACCCAAGTGAGCCAGCCAGCATGCACCAAAATAGACAGTATTGAAAGCCAAAGGTCTATCTACAAAATGCTAACAAAATAATACAAATATACATTTATATATTTAGGAGCAAAACCATAACAATGCAGTTACAAGAATCTGCATAGCTAAGCATATGTCAAATAGTTGCAAATCATATTTATGTATGAGATACCCAAGAAGTTTGTGGACGGTGAGATATAAAGCCTGAATGTTAAAAGTTCAAAACATTGTTACCCTTTTGTCAGTGTATAGGGTATTTAAAACCCCACAATATGTATGTTAACTGCACATAAACTTTTTGTAGTAACTTGAACTATTTGTTTGACAGATTTCTTCGCTATCAATATGAGATATTTTTCTCCCACATATTTGTGCTTTGCTCTCACCTGGTCACCCAGTGTTTTTTGCTTGTTTTTGTAGTTTTTTGTTTCATTTACAAATGTAATGATGTTGAGGCCAACTTAAAGCGCAAGTTATAAGGATTTTACCAAATTCTCATCTGTGAATCCCCCTGTAAGTATGCACAGAACGATGCCCATGTTGTGCTGGTCGCCCTTTTCTTTCCAGAGTAAGGCTACATGCACACTGCCATGAGCCCGCCGCACCGTAGCACTGCGGGCACACGGCAGCGGGGAGAGAGGAGGAGGAGGTGAGCACAGCTCACCCCCGCCCCTCTCCATAGCAATGTGTGGCCGTGGCGCCGTAATACGGGAAAACATAGGACATCTCCTATCTTTTCCCGGGCTACGGAGCGGTACGGTGCCGCATGTGTGCTGTACCGTACCGCTCCCGTAGGGCGCCACAAGCCCATAGAAGTGTATGGGGGACGTATATCGGCCGTATATACGTCCCCCATACTGTAGTGTGAATGCAGCCTTAAGGCATTTTCTTTTCTGAAAGTGTTTGACAGTGGAGTGGAAGTGAGCAGTGACTATACATGGAACATGTAATGAGTGGAAGAAATCCTAAGTAAAACATTTACATAAAGTGGATAGTCTGTGCTGTGTGAGCACTAAGGGTTAATAGGTTCTCTGCATTGAGCTGCTATTGCTGAGTACAAGGTGACAGGCAAGATCTTGTAGGAGACCTTTGTATCCAGATCACTGAACACACTCAGCCTTGCTACACACACACACACACACCACTGTCACATGACTGCCCCTCCTTCCACCTATGTAAGCAGGGAGCATCCCAGTGAGGGCCCTGAGAGTCCATACAGTTGTTTACAGAACAGTATCAGCACAAGCAAGGGAAGTAGCTACTTAATCACTGAGATAATCTAAAGAGTATAGCAAAGAAACTGCTGGATATAGGTAACAAAGATAATAGGCAAAATTGTTCTATATTCTAAGAGAAATTGATTTGTGGAAAAAAAACTTTACAGTAGTGCTTTAATGGGGAAGTAATTAAGGACACAGAAACAAGTTTTCTAAAAGTGTAAATGGATGTCAGGAATATTTTTTTGGTATATGTTTATGGTACCTTTTATAATACTTTCTTGACACTAATACAAACTAGGATACACTTTAACTGCACATTAAATTGACTGATGTAAAAAAAAAGAATCTACATCTAATCTATCAGCTTCATCAGTGTTTGCCAAATCTTTGCTGTTTACTATCTCTCTTTATTTTTGAGTATTTTATGGTTAACGTCCTCATTTAATACATATCGTATATACTTGAGTATAAGCCGCCCTGAGGATAAGCCAAGGCCCCTAATTTTACCCATTGACTTGAGTATAAGCCGAGGGTGGGAAATGCATTGGTCACAGCCCCCCCCCCCCACGCTATATCCAGCCAGCCCCCTTTAGTATATAGCCAGCCTCCTGTAGTATACAGCCAGCCAGCCCCCAGTACTATACAGCCAGCTCACTGTAGTATAGGGCCAGCCAGCCCCTTTGGTATACAGCCATCCCCCTTTAGTATATAGCCAGCTTCCCGTAGTATATAGCAGGCCAGCCCCCTTTAGTAGCCAGCAAGCCCCATTAAAGGGAATCTACCACCACAAATCTACCTATAAAGGTAGATCAGGTGGTAGGTGGATCAATAGGACGTAAGGATAGCCCTTTTAAGGGGTAATCCTCACATCCCCGCACTGTTTTGATAATAATTTTATTATCTCGATATGTAAATGTTGTTATGCGGCTACTGGGGCAGCATTCTTTGTGCTGAAAAACTCAGCTTATACTCGAGTATATACGGTAATATGAGTGGTTTGCAACTATTGGTAGCTGGCTTACCAACTGCTACGGGATCCAACAGAAGAAGGGTCCAACTCCAGTCATACAATGCATAAGGTCACTATAGTCATGTCGTGTCAGGAACATGTTAATGCGATTCAGGTGGAATGCACTCAGGAATACTGACAGACTTTTACAGACTCTCAGAAAACAGTAGTAAATTTTTCTCTATTGCACTGTAGTATCTGTTTAAATCTAGTCTGTTCCTAGTACCTCGGTTGCTGGGCGAAACATGCACATAAATCAACAGCGCAAACAACAGTAATAACAACATCAGATTCTTCCCTCTTTCCCCCCCAAAAAGCATCACACTTTTTACTAGCCACAAAAATATAAGTTGACTTAATTAGAATGTTCATTAACGAACATAATACATGAGATGCTTTGGTGCCTACAGATTAGTTAGTTTTGGATAGCATTGAGACAGCATTACATTGAGGTATGTTCTTTGAGTTTGTAGAAGTAGGAGAAGATGCACATCGTATGATTTTGGATCAAGCTTGTATCTAGAAGGAAGTCATATTCAACTAGCTTCTCTGGATTGTTTACTCTTGAATCATATGCTGAAGTGTTGAAATGTCGTTGATGACCATGGCGTGGCACAGTGACCAAGGTACCTTTGACTTGAGCCACTTGAAAGGGCTCAGGATAATCTTCCACTAAGTCTTAGCATTTTCCTGCAGAGACATTTGCACTTACCTGCATATTTCTTTATAATTTCTTTTGACATTGAATCATTGGGGACTAGTTAGGAGTTATCTGGACATTTAGCATTTTGTACTGTCAAAAGAATCTGTACAATTCTTATTCACAGAAGAATAAGAATGGCTACTTTGGTCATCTCTGGGTGCATTGGGGTACATCAGAACCTTCCTTCTTGTGATCTTTGGGGGTCCCATCACTGAGACCCTCAGCGATCAGCAAGTTAGGCCCTACCCTGTGGATAGGGCCTAACTTGCTACTACGGGAGAACCCCTTTAAAGGAAATCTACCATCAAAATCAAGCCTAATAAACCAGAGACACTCACGCTTAGATCCAGGTGCTGTCACTGTGGTAATAGTATACTTGTTATCCATGGCCTCCTTCCTACTAAAATCAACTTTGAAAATTATTCAAATGAGCATGAAGGTCTACCCCTCCCCCTCTGTCTCAGAAAATTACCACAGTCTCAGCGCCTAGATCTATGAGTAAGTGTCCCTGGTTTACAGGCCTGATTTTGATGGTAGAGTGCTACAGATATGTTCTTCCTAAACTTTCCTCATAGCTGGACATATTGAGGTCAGTAATAGTAAAATGTGCAGTGTGAAAGACTCTTTTCTGCTAACCCGTAGACCATAGCTACCACTCTTTATGCTTCAAGGGATAATTACTACGGAGATAGTTTTTACACTATCTTAGACATGCCTATGCATAGTCACAACCCATAACTATTTAGCAGCAGAGCCATGTTATCAGTTTTGGCAAGAGCTACACTTTAGAAAACCAATGTAACTGTTGTATTGTAGTGCTGAGATGCATAATGCTGACCAATTTATTAAGAATATACTGTATATACTCGATTATAAGCCGAGTTCTTCAGCACAAAAAATGTACTGAAAAACCCAAACTCAAGTAAAAAAAAAAAACTAAAAAAAATATCAAAACTCTTCTTTCTGGCACCTCGCAGGTCTTCTGTGCGATCTGTCGGTCAGCGGCTGGTCCGTGCGACATCACAGGCTCTGACGTCAGCTGCCGTCGATGCAATGATGTTGTTTGTGCCGCAGGCCAGCACACCCACTGATGTGAACGGCGGTGCTGAGGTGAGAGCTATGGGCCGCACGGACCTGCCACTGACCGATGGATCGCACAGAAGACCTGCGGAGGCGCTGTAAAGGTGAGTTTTGATTTTTTTATTCAATTGTTTGCATAACAGGGTGGGGGTCCTGCTGCATGACGGGGTTGGGGGTTGACTATTTATTGGGGCACAGGGGCTGGCTTGCTATATACTGGGGCAGGGGCTGGCTATATACTGGGGTAGAGGCGGGCAGGCTATATACTGGGGGCAGGGGCTGGCAGGCTATATACTACAGGGGGCTGGCTAGCTATATACTACTGTGGGCTGGCTGACTATGTACTTCTGGGGGCTGGCTATATACTGGGGGGCTGTGACCAATGCATTTCCCGTCCACAGCTTATATTTGAGTCAATATGATTTCCCAGGTTTTTGTGTTAAAATTAGGGGCCTCGGCTTATACTCGAGTATATACGTATGCAAGTTTGCTTTAATGTTATAATTAATGTTTTAAATATTCTAAATTTCAGATATCGAGTTGTTGTTCCCTATCCACCACAGAGCGAAGCAGAAATTGAATTAAAAGAAGGCGACATTGTATTTGTACACAAGAAGCGTGAAGATGGTTGGTATAAGGGCACATTACAAAGAAATGGAAGGACAGGGCTTTTCCCTGGGAGCTTTGTGGAAAGTTTCTAAATATATTGTACTGCATTTCTATACAATGAAGGAGCATCCGACAAAAGGGCAGCGTGGAAACTTGATGGCTGAATACATACATGACAAACTATAAGCACAACATATAAAAGGAAAGGATGCCAAAACCATATAAGTTGCCATTTTGACTTCCAAAGATACCCTTGGACCATCAGCCTATGATCAAAAAAGCACCCTATGTTTGATGTCCTTCGCTGAGTAATGGCTGACTGGAAGATCCACTGGTATGTTGGAGTAGTGCCTTCTGCTTGGAAACATGAACTTAGAAGATGCACATTTTGACCATGTTTGCTACTTGTGATATATACATCAGAAATGAAATTACTTTAAAATGAATCTTTTATTCTACGCTAACTTATTTGTATACACTGCAGTGTTCTTATTACTTGCCTATGCAAGGAAAATAAATGATATGAATTGGCCAAAGGGCTTTGCACATTAAACGGTACATTTAATGTAGTGGATTATGATGTAATCTGCTACAGAAAAACCTGCACAATAAGCTTGCCATGGTTTAAAAAACAAAACTTTGATTATTATCAAATTATTGAATGTTGGTATTTCCGTTACTAGTAAGATGACTTTTGAATAGGATACTTAGAATATTTTGTTTACATTTTTATTGAATTAGTTTATGCATACTTATAGTTGCATTTCAAATGGATTTTCTCAATCATCTGAACCCGCTTAATAAAACAAGCACAATGGGAGGGAAAGAAAAGATAAATCATTGTCAAAACTGCAGTTGCTTGAGAAGACATGATATTAAAAAAACACAGCTGTTTCTTTTCAAAAGCAAATGATTGTCTGTGATGCAGACTGCTCAGTTTTCAGCCCCCGCCTTTGTTCTCCTGTACATGAGGGATCCTCCCTCCTGCTCCTTCACATCAGTGGTAGAGTGTATTGCTCGGCCGGCCCCTCCGATCTACTCCTTCCCATTCCTTATGCCTCCTTGCTGGTCACAGTTCATGTCATGTGACCAGAGTGACATAATCTCAGTTACTTTAGCCTCTTAATAATAGCAAACTGTACACCATACAAGTATCTGATCACAACAACCTCCATGGACTTCTACTCCTCTTACAGTTTGCTATAATTATAATTAAAGGACTTGTGATGATGTCACTCTGGTCACATGTCATGAATGTAACAGTGTAAAAAGGCACTGTGTAAAAAAAAAATGGACACAATCTTTCCCATCTGTACATAGAGCTTTATAAGTCTGTAGTTGAATATTAGCTGACAGTCCCTAAGTACATGGAGGCAGGGCAGTTATTTGAGGAGACATAGAGCTGTCAGTCAAAATAATGGGGTGTGGTTAACTGCCAGCCAGAGACAGAGAAGAGTCACAGGGACCAGACATGAGTCACAAAAGCTAATGTGCATATCAGAAAAAAAGTCTATAATTAAGGTACAGAGCCTCACTGGCAGCTAATTTTAGGTGATATGGGGAGGACTTATAACCCTTTTTCAGCAGGAGTTGTTAGTCAGGGTGGTCAAAATTTGGTGACAAGTCTTCTTTAAAGAAAAGCCATTAGCAAAATGATAAATCCTTCCAAAAGTGGACATAACTATTCTATCAGAAATTATTTGTAAATGTGGTTATACGTTATTTGTGATATTGGTGAAAGCAGTATTTAAAATGAATAAAATAATTCAGAAACCTTATATTTATTTATGAGATTTTAAAGATCAGGAATTTATTATAGATTAATCAATGAAATAATAAAATGTGCTTGTAAGAAGAACACTGCAATTCTCTTTGAGGTAGACATTTGTGTACAGATTGTAAAGTGGTGTTGGAGTTTTGTCCTTCTCATATCCATTATGTTCTGAAAGTGTGTTACTATGTCTGGCTATAACCTCCGTTCTATACAAATCTATGTCAATGAATAAACCAGCAACAAAATATAGGATTCTATAGACATGTCAGTCCAATAAATATCTTGGGCAAATCATAACCCATGCCAGTTAGGGCCTCAAAGACATATCCAGGACTAGAATGGTCTGCATAGATTGTCCTGTGACCCATCACCAGTATAGTAGCTATCAATAAGTGAAGTCAAGAAGGGGTCTAACCATCTGATAACAATATCTAGTATGGGGACTGATGACTATAGTCACATCTTCTGTGATGTGATGAAAATATCACTATGCCAATGTGTGAAATCAAATGTATAATTATAGAGATACAGTACACAGCTGAAGTATGATGTTCCTGTACTAAAGCTATGTGTGCATGAAATCTTAAGCCAGAAAGGACTGGCAAAAATTTAAGTGATCCAAATATTAGTGCAGAGCCTAAGATCATATAATAACACATATTGATGAAATGATTTTTTTCTGAATTAAGCTTCAAAGATTTAAAGTATTCAAAAAAAATGAGTAGTACGGAATGAGTAGGATTTAATATAGTTGTAAAGCAACACTGATCAACATGATGAAAAAGGTTTGTACTTGTTGAATGTACATTGAAATATAGGGTAGTGTCACATAGACAATGTAAAAAATCCAAAACTTAATATATGTATGACAATGCTGTGCATTAAAATATAATTTTACCCAGAAAAAAAATTAATATAAAATAATCCAATATATTTAATCGCAGTTGAATAGTGTATCCATGGAATCCAATCAGTTTTTCTGCTATTGATATTTTATGTTGTCATATATACTGTATTTAACACATGTTTCATTTAGTTCTATTTTAGTTACGTCCAGAAGAACACAACATAGGATTTTCAAAATTATGACGATTTCTAATCAGGGACATTTTTTGTAACAAGTTGTTTAATGAGAATAGCAAACTATTCGCTCTCTATCCATTTACTATATACATTGTTTTTGGGGAATATTCTCTAAATTCAATAATACAATGAAATACAGTTGTGTATAAGCTAACAGAAATTAGATAAAGTTCATAGAATACTGCAGTAGTGTATTGATATACTCTACAATCAACAATGCTGCTTTTCAGCTCACAAAATAGGATTTATGCACACTGTATTCAAGCCTTATGCCATGATACCTTTGACTCACTATGTTATAGAAATAAAGGTGCACAAATACTTGATAAAGCCAACCTTATTGGAAAGTACAGTTAAGAAAGGTATTCTATAGATATGAGAGTGAAAAGAAGCTCATATTTATGTTTGGCATTCATGCTGGGAACTCTACCCTGCAGATATCATGCACAGAGCCTAATAGACGTCACACATGACAACCAGGGTGCCCTGTGAACTGTGCCATCACAGCCAGCATAGTGCCGTATACACAACAGTGCCAACATATTGCCCCATATAAACATTGCCAGCAGAATACCTCAAAGTACAATTGTGCCAGCAGAGTAGGGAGTACTGATCAGTTTATTGTGAAATGGTATTCTTTCCAACTCTGCATTATGGACCATACAGTACTCATTAGAACCTTCTTCAACCATCAGTATAAGCATGTGACTGATCTTCTGGCAACTGCAACTTCCCATCACAAGATGTTTGTTTGTCACCTTGAGACTCCTTTTTATAGGCCATGACTGATATTATTTTTCAGTGGCAGGATTGCTTTCTAATTGCTGCTAGTTTTCTGCTTGTATCATGACTTTCCATGGATTTTTGCTCCTCTCTTTCATTACCTGTTCAAAACTTTTTCCCAGTGTCATTTCTTATGATTACACAGAACTTAATTTATGGCCTTCTATGGTTTTACATCTTTGTGGGGATTGAATGTTTTTTTCTAAATTAAAAACATACAGTCCGG
This sequence comes from Engystomops pustulosus, assembly GCA_019512145.1. NCBI lineage: Eukaryota > Metazoa > Chordata > Amphibia > Anura > Leptodactylidae > Engystomops > Engystomops pustulosus. Next base: position 89,888,777 of record CM033642.1, on the reverse strand, counting down.
TTTTCATTGACCAATTTCTACTTTAAATTAAAAGGTTCTGTGAAAACATCATGGAACACACAAGCATCAGCCACTTTTGTGTGTATGTTGGCTTAATTAGTGTTAATTGAAGTGAGTGTAAGACTATATTAAGAAAATTTGGTTTATAACCCCTGTTGGGCATAGTTCCTTCTCTCTATATTGTAGAAGAAATATTGAATTTATTTTCATTTTGCATGTCATATTCATTAAAAGAGACCCCTTAGGAATTGCACATGTCAAGCATTGATGTTAGACTTAAAGGAAATCTACCATCACAAACAATCAGTACTGTGACTATGGTATTCTTATATTTTCTGATCTGTGGCTTCCTTCCTTCTATGGCTCCTTCATGCTGTAGCTTCACAGGTTGCCTCACCTTCCACCCTGCTACATCAACACTTTCCCCGCCCTTGGCCTGCTGTGATCTCACCATAGCAGAAGTTTCAGCACACATTATAACAAATAAGAAGGTTACTGCAAGGCTATAGAACATTACCAGAGCTTGGCTCAGAATTACAATGTTGTAGATAAAAGGGTGACCTGTATTTGGACTCAAAGGGCCATTACGTATTTGTCTTGTGCATTGTATACATTCATAAATGTTGGCACATGTACTGCAGTGCTTCATTTATAATTATTCATCTTTTCTACACCTCTTTTCTACACCTAACTAATTTTTACCCCCTATAAAAAGTTTAAAAAGAGACAATTTTAATTTATAGAACACTGACCTAATAATGCCTAAAAATAAAAAGAGACCATATTTAAGATATTATTTAGTATAATAGTACAAATGTTTTCTATTAGACAGGTTATTTTAATCTTTAGGTTTAACTATTTGTAATAAAGACATTCTCTGCTTCCAAACACTTTTTACATTTTCATAATTAACCATATGTAAATCTCCTCACCGCTAAAATCTCTTTTATAGTTTACACTAATGCTAAAGTTTACCTATCTGCTGAAATGCCTGTGTTATATCAAGATTACAGTTTAGTTGGATCGGATTTTGTGTGCAGAAGTAGTTGTTTTAGACAATGAAAAGCACAAAAAGTATATACCCTATACCAGTGATGGCAAACCTTTTAGAGGCAGAGTGCCCAAACTACAACAAAGACCCGCTTATTTATCGCAAAGTGCCAACACAGAAATTTAATTTGTGATTTATACTCCCTGCTCTGTCACAGCTTTCATTGATATCAGCACCCTGAGGACACCAATAAAGCAGAAAATAGTCCCTGGTAGAGCTGTCACATTAAAATAGCTCTGTACACAGCAAGTCCTGGGCTGTCTGGGACTGCAGGAAGATACCTGGAGTCATCTCTGGTGATGGCCTGAGTGCCCACAGAAAGGGCTCTGAGTGCCACCTCTGGCACCAGTGCCATAGGTTAGCCATCACTGCCCTATACGTTTAGTATATACCAAACTATACAAAGAAAAGTATAAAAGCACACAGAACGCCATACCGTATCCATGGGCATCTGTTGCATGTTTGTCAGATTTTTAGAGAAACCCTACACACTTTAATACTGATTAGAGATCACAAATATATAGTTAATTGGCATATTTGGGTCTTCTTTTCTGAAATCAAACATAATAAATAATGTAACTTATTGTGGTCCTACAGTAGCTAAATAATTCATTAATAGCACACATATAACACTGTATATACTATATATTTCTCTTTGGCATAAATGCATGTGTTCATGTGTTGGAACAGTACAGTTATATTCACACATGCCAAATGTGCCAGGTAGTAATCCAAGAAAATGGTCAGATATCTACTTTTAGTGTACAGTTGATCCACACACAGAATCATTCAGTTTATTAGTGCGATAATTCACAACTACCATCCTCATCAAATCCATGACAAGAAATGTCCATAAACTTATTTACAATTTCCAGCCATGTCACTATAGATTTTTACATTAACTACTTTGAGGTGCCAAACCCAACTTTGAGGGCAGTGTAAGGACTATAGTAATGCAAAGTATAAGGCTTCCTTAGAGTTACTTTTAAGTTAATTTTGAAGAAATTTTAAGTTGCCTTATTATTTATAGCCAAAGATATAATTGGAAGTTTATTTAACCACCATTTTTGACAAGTAAAAAGACATGATTTAGAATCATGCAAAATCATGATTTACAAAGTACTATCGATACATAAACATTGCATATGGGTTTGCAGACCCTTGTACCTTCATAATCAAGTGTGGAATAACTATAATAGATTTAGGATTTAGCATCATTTCAAATCCAATGGTAAATACCATAGAACAGACTTGTGCCAGCTATGGAGCCCTTGAGAAGAGACCCATCCTTTTTGGTGTAATCACTTGTCATCCATTTCCAATTACCCGTTATTCCTTGTGATCCCCTTTCTGCAAATACACACTTGGCTTTGCTAAACATGCATGCAGAGGTGTAATATGTATCTGCCAGTGCAAAATCTGTACTAGGCTTCATCAATGAGGACTCAGGCACTAAACAAAATATCAATTTGCAGTTTATTCCCAGTGATTGCTATAAATGAGTAGCAATCACTAAATTAATCACCACATTTGCTTCCAAACATAATTCCATCATATATGACTTGATGAAAGATGCCCTTTTCAGAAGAGATCACAAGATGACTGACAAGCTTCATTCAGTTACTCTTCATATTGCCTAATGAGCGATCTTAGTGAGAAATGAATCCTTTTGCATTGGGGATTAGGAAAACTAAGTGAACTTTACAAACAAAACTATGATTTAGACTTAAGATGCCCAAGCACATTCTCCGGTATATCTCATGATTTTGGTAAGATCTGGCAGTTAAAAAAATATATACAGACATTATATACAGTCAGTATATGTAGCTTCTATGGAGTGCTCTCAATCTGTATGTACAAATGTATGTAGATGAGTATCAGATATGTTTTCAGAAATTTATTGGCCCAGTATATTGTTTTGTTGTTCCCAGTTTTGGTTTTCAATATAAGCACAATCAGATTTCTGTTTTCAATATTTCTTTGGAGCCATCAAACCATGAGCACTTTGTTCTATACCAAGGTACTGCAGGCACAAAGTAAATATATTAACAATGTTAGGGCTCTTTTACATTGGCGTTGTTTTTCACGTCCGTGGTTCAGTGATTTCCACGGATGCCTCACAAAGCCATTGATTTCTTAACACTCTCTAAGAAAATCTCACGTGTATGATAATTCTAATTTTAGCTTTTTTACATTCCTTCTCATACTAGCTACACTTACAGTGGACTGCTCATATTTTCTGCAACTATTTTGTATAAATATCGGCAGAAAAAGTGATCTAATCACCATGTGCTAATAGACCCCAACAGAATGCTACTCTTCATATTGAATTGCCCATTGGGCACCTCTTCAATAATGTGCAGTCCCAACCTACAGTTCAGGAGGTTTCATACAATTTTGGTACATTTTTATTTGCATGCAAACAGTTTTTCATGCTGATAACAGCACAGTGGTAAATTGATTGCACAATGATTCCTCCGAGTATGCCCTGTCTGATATTATTGTATAATGTAGCTGCATAGACACCGCAGCTTGAGCAGAATGATGACTAACCATATTTGCATTTACAGTTTGCATTTCTAATTCAATACTGTGGATGTATCTACTACCCTGAGTCATATGAGTAGGCTTTTTATGACTAATGTTCTGTATATTCAATGGTTTTCTGCTTTTTTAAGCTGGCATTTAATGAATGAGATAATGTAAGCTAACTTGTAAAAATGTTGGATGTTCTAAAATGTCAGTGCCAATACAGAAGGCAAGTTTGATTTCATATTGTGCACCTTTATCTATGGGGTCCATGAAAGCTTATGTAGTCTCCTTCGACAGACTATTTTGTACTAAAGCATAATCCAGTGTGTTCAAATTGTACATGATGAATTCCTTTGTAGTTTGCACAGACCTCAAAATGTTTCTACCAAGTATGAATGTTAACATTGAATCTTGGAAATACTCTACCAGCACTGTCTGGTGATCATTGAACAACGAGAGTGAGTTTTCTTCTTCAAATAAAACAAAGTATTACAATGCATTCATTTTATGTGTCTTTATTTACTAAAATGTAAGGAAATCTAGAAAGAAAAGTTGTGACTGAATATCTGTAGTATATTCCAATGCACCATGATCTACTTCTGCTAAGGTGTTCACCACTGATTTAACAGACTTAAAGGGAACCTGCTTGTCACCAGGCCCCTTTATTTTTATTCATGTCCCCATAGTGGCTTCCCAAACCATTTATAATTATTATATACCACTCTTTCCTGATGTTAGTGTCTGGTGTCCCAGGAGTGTGTACTGAGAAGCGCCCTCCTCCCCAACCTTTGGGAAACCACTCTGACATCAGCCAGTTTAAAAAGAAAACATCTCTCTCCTCCCCTCTCGATATGTCATAGCAGCCAGCCCTCTGCTTAACGCATCTTCTTTTCAACCACAACAGCCAATTCTCATGTCTGTGTGGCCAGCTCGTTGAACAAGCATGCGCAGAACAAGCAGAGCCGGCCGGTCACTCTCTGCTTTGATCTTCGAATGCACCACACTACTCTATGGGCTATCTAGCAATCCCTAGAGTAGTGCATGCTTGTTTTTTAGGATATGCGCAGAAAAAGCGGAAGCACCCACCCGCTAACCCACGTGTTGAACATACACTTCCCCTATGATTGTGGGGTTAGATAGGAACACAAATTCTGTAAGTCTAGGACAGAGGAAGGTAATAATATGTTTCACTACTTTGCTGCTGTTATAGAGAGAGAATTCTGAAATGACTGTTTGATCATAATGCAAGGTACCTATGGATCAGTCTGTTACAAAATTCTTTACAAACTTTTTGAGGCCTGCAAAGCGACACTCTTACACTAATAACTAGCAGCACTAATATCTTCTTGTGCCAATTGTTCATTTGCTCAAATTATTATTCAGAGATCCCCATCCAGCCGTGGAGCGGACCTATGATAGTCCACATTCCACAGATGCAACGGAGGCCGTCAGCTCTCGGCAAGCTGGCGAATCGTGTCCGCGTGCCACCAGACTACCACGTGTATGTTATGACACAACTTCATCTAGGGGTCAGCAGTGTCATGTCAGCGAAATTGCTGTAGGGATTTTAGTAGAGCAGGGTATAATGTGAAGGAGGGTTTATTCTAGGCACAGTGTGTATGCATAGCAGCAATCTTAATCCGACTAGATAGAAAGGGGATGCGATATAATACGAAATATTAAGTGTAGAAATTGTCAGTGATGAGGCTAGAATGCTCACACGCTGATACAGAATGGCACTCCGGAACATATACACATGGTAGTCTGTGGGAACTGATATGCTTCACCAGTTTCCTTCACCTCTGTTGCTTCTGTGGAATGTGGACTATCAGAAGTCCGCTGTACGGTTAGATATGAGAAAAACAAACAAACTACTGGCACAAGAAGATATTAGTGCCCATAGTTAAGTGTAAGAGTGTCACAGACCTTGTAAATTTTGTATATACGTTTCAACACACTGATCCATAGGTACCTTGCATAATGATCATTTCAGAATTATCTGTCTGTAACCGCAGAAACGTAGTGTGACACATATTATTACCTTACCGTCCCCCATCTATCCCCACAATCATATGGGAAGTGGGGTCCTGTACAGCAGGGGCGTAACTTGAGGGGGTGCAGAGGTTGCGGTCGCATCAGGGCCCAAGAAGTTTAGGGGGCCCTTATGGTGTCACTTTCCCATATGAGAAGACTATTACTATAAACCATACATTACAGTCTGGGGCCCGGCACAGACTTTGCACTGGGGCCCATCAGCTTTTAGTTACGCCACTGCTGTACAGTACTTTTATTGTAATTAAGCATATACATATAAGTTATATTTTAATTTGTCACATATCCTCCTCTCTTCCCATTCCCTCTTTCGAGTATCTAAGTGGAAAATGCCATGGATTTGTGGCACAGAAAAAGCCTGTATGAAGTACTTGCTGTGTAACTTTAACAGTTAGAGGTAAACTGTGTTGACAAAAATTATAACATATAACACAAGAAGCTAGAACCAGGATTTCAAACTAGCATTGTGTCTTTTCATGACCATTGGTCTGTAGGCTAACTGTTGCAGTAAGGGTGTTTTCCACCTGTTCCAAAGATTGCTTTGAGCTGTAGCAATGATGTTCCATTAGTGGCATACCATATTATATGTTACAAAGTGCCAACATGACAATTTAAGCAGTAACTTCTTAATCCCTGCTGTATCACAGGTTTCAATTGTATTGGCGTCATGAGTTCATTAATACAATAGAAAGATGATGGAGAAATTTGGATTTTAGCTTCCCTCCAGGGTTCCCTGAAAAGGAAGAATCAGGGTTCCCAGAGCTGGAGATCCAACAATAATCTGTCTCTATCCACACCTTCTTGTAGCCCGGCAGCCATGGTTGTCGCTTTAAAATGGCAAGTCCTGGGGTGTATTGGACCACAGGAGGAAGCCTTGAGTCCTATCTGGCAAACTCTGTGTTGGGGTGAAGGCCTGGGTGCCCACAGAAAGGGCTCTGAGTGCCACCTCTGGCACCCGTGCCATAGGTTCGCCACCACTGCTCTATATCATTAATCTTATACTGTTCATAAAGTTAAAAGATCACCTTCAATCATGCTCTTATAACCCATCTACTTAGGAAAGCTAATCACATTCCCTCACTGCATAAAATCCTCCACTCCGGCTACCACCCAGACGAGATTCCCCCAGACAGTGTAGGAGATGTGGATGCTACCTGTGGCTGGGCCGTTATCTGCGCGCTCTGCACAGAACTCGCCCTCATAGTGTGAATACTCACGTGTAAGCCGAGGCTCCTAATTTTACCACAAAATTAAAAAAAAAAAAAAACATTGAAAAAGTTATTGACTGCAGTATAAGCCCCAGGATAGGAAATACATCCGTTACTCCACTAAAATGTCCAGCAGCAGCCGCACCTCGTTACCGAAAAGTCCACAGGAGAGCCCCCCTTTGCAGAAACATTTACAGCAGATCCCCCCTTTAATGAAATATCCACTGCAGATGCCCCCCTTTGCTGAAAAGTTCACAGGAGAGCCCCCCTTTTATCAAATGTCCACCCCAGATACCCCCTTTAATGAAATATCTACCAGATGCTACCTTTTAATGAAATGTCCTCCTGAGATGCCCCCTTTAATGAAATGTCCACAGTAGATGCCCCCTTTACTGAAATATCCACGCCAAATGCCCCCTTTTATAAAATGTCCACCCAGATGGCCCCCTTTAATGAAATGTCCACAAGATGCTACCTTTTAATGAAATGTTTTCCTGAGATGCCCCCCTTTAATGAAATGTCCACAGTAGATGCCCCCTGTACTGAAATATCCACGCCAAATGACCCCTTTTAATAAAATGTCCACCCCAGATGGTCCCCTTTAATGAAATCTCCACAGCCAATGCCCCTTTGAATGAAATGTCCACAGCAGATGCCCTTCTTTAATGAAATGTCCACCCCCAGATGCCCCATTTAACTAAATGTCTACCCTAGATGCACCCTTTAACGACATGTCTACTCCAGATGCCCCCTTTTAATGAAATGTACATCCTAGATGGCCCCCTTTAATAAAATGTCCACCCTAGGTGCCCCCTTTTAATGTATTGTCCACAGCAGGGCCCTCTTGAAAGAATAAAATCTATACTCACTTTCTGGCTTCTTCCCCGCTGCTCCGTCTTCTCCTTGCGTCTCCATCTTTTCCTCTTACGATCCGGACGCATCACTATGATGCGGTGGTGTCGGGGCCGTGTGACATCATAGTGTAAGCGCCAGCGCAAAGATCTGTCATATTTACTGAGCTGAATAGGATGTTTATTCTCTTTGTCCACCATTGGTCTTGCATGGGGATAAGATTATTTATAATAGACAGATATGAAGAAAGAAAAAGGGGCACTATCTGTACTTTCTTGGAGTGATCGCTGATTTCAGAGTTGGCTTGATGGGAGACAGGTTAGGGTGGTGCTCAGTGTTCATAGAAAAAAGACATCAGTAATGCGGTTTAAAAAGAGAACAAACAGCGGCACTCACCCGAAAAACAGTGTCTTCTTTATTTCATTTGAAGTAAAAATACATTCGGCAAGTGTGCCAACATGGGGTAGAGAGTGGAGCAGGGGTACATGCAAAAAATACATTCGGCACACTTGCCGAATGTATTTTTTCTTCACATGAAATAAAGAAGACACTGTTTTTCGGGTGAGTGCCGCTGTTTGTTCTCTTTTTAAACCGCATTATTTATAATAGACACAAGTTTTTACACATGACTTTAAACATAAAAGCTGTGGTGTTTTGGCGTGCTCTTTGTGATACTTTTCTCTGTGGAGTTTATTCATTTTGCAGATGTAGAACAGTGGCATGAAAAGAAAAATATCTTGAAAACTCATGTTGCCTCTATATTGTTTGCTTCACAGATGTGCATATTTATGGGATGAAATTGCTTAATGTTCCACTAAATGTGCTCACTACCAGCAGGAGGGAGGTCAGTATTAATGCTTTATATAAATCGTACCTAAGACGTAAAGTGTTTGAGCCAGAAAATGTTCTTCCTTTGCTTCCTGCAGTGCACTTTCTTTCATTCTTTTTTCTGATGTTTTTTTTTGGTGCTTAATATTTTACAGCATTTTATAAATAACATTAATTGAAATATCAAAGGAAAAATTTTCATGTAGATAATGAAATATTTACTTTATAAAATATATAATTAAATTAGTGTTTTCAGTAACCTGAGACCTGATAATTTATTCAACCTTATGCAGGGGTAAACCTAGCCTCTCTGCTGCCTGGGGCGAACTATAGAAAAATGCCCCCTTTCTGCAGCCAGTCACATAGTTAGTTTCTATGCTTAGTGGAAACAATCAATTGAAACCCACGAATCACGAGAAGGAGGGGTCCTTGTATTGCTCCCTGCTGCTTTTCTCATCTCTATGGCACTGGTGGAGATAGTCGAGCACCGCACTCGGCCATCTCCATCAGTGTTATAGACAATGAATAGAGAGTGTGTGTACGTCCTTTCTGCCATTCCATTTATTTGTGGTACTACGGACCCCCATTCGCTTGGTCCGTGACCCCCACTGATCAGCAAGTTATACCCTATTGTGTGAGGAATTCATTTTAAAGACCAGTCTTAAAATTCCCTCCAGCACCTGTATCTAAAAAAAACGCTCCAACCTCTATAGAAATGGGTGCAAACTCCGCCATTTCTGACCTAATACCAAGCCTTTTCCGGCAGTTTTCCTTAACTGTGCCCCAGCAGGTGGTGTTTGGGTCAGGGAAGCCATAAAACTGACAGAGAAGACATAATGAATCTCCCCCATTGTCTAATCTGCATGTATGTTGTCCCTTCTGCTCAGGGACAAACTCTACATATACATTACTGATACATACTCTATATATACACACATTACTGACGAATGCTCAATATATACATTTCTGACACATGCTCTACATATACATTACTGACATAGGCTCTACATATACACTACTGACTCATGCTCTATATATACACACATTACTGACACATGCTCTAAATATACACACATTACTGACAAATGCTCTATATATACACACATTACTGACACATGCGCTCTCTCTCTCTCTCTATATATATATATATATATATACACACACATTACTGACACAGGCTCTACATATACATTACCGACACAGGCTCTACATATACATTTCTGACCGGCTCCTAGTCAGGACATGCTGTGATCATTATTACTTTAATGCAACATGTCCTGGCTCAGACTGGCTGCTTTTTACCAACATCAGTGGCCTGCTTAATGCCACCCCCATTGTCCACCAGGGGGCACCGCCCGAGGTGGGAGTCTCAACTCACCTCATGGGTGGTGCGGCCCTGAACATATGACCATAGACAGTTTTTATGTGATTTAATCATTATATATCATTCTAAGCAAAGTGGATATGACATTTATGGCTTTCATGGTTGGAGACCTAAAGATAATAAAGCATCACTCCAAAATTACCTGGCCTAATCTAGTTTTAGCACAGCCAGAGATAGCCTTTGACAACCATTTCAACAATACTTATATCATGCTGCTGGCTTCTTCCTAGCCTGATATATAAAGCCTGGTATACAGTCATGGCCATAAGTTTTGAGAATGACAAAATATTATATTTTCACATGATCTGTTGCCCTCTGGTTTTCATGTGTGTTTGTCAGATGTTTTTATCACATACAGAAATACAAGTGCAATCATATTATGAGTAACAAAAGCTTTTATTGACAGTTAGAATGAGTTAATCCAGCAAGTCAATATTTGCAGTGTTGACCCTTCTTCTTCAGGACCTCTGCAATTCTCCCTGGCAGCTCTCAATCACCTTCTGGACCAAATCCTGACTGATAACAGTCCATTCTTGCACAATCAATGCTTGCATTTGTCACAATTTGTTGGTTTTTGTTTTTCCACCTGTCTCTCAAGTTCTCAATGGGATTAAGATCTGGGGAGTTTCCAGGCCATGAACTCAAAATCTCTATGTTTTGTTCCCTGAGCCATTTAGTTATCACCTTTGCTTTATGGCAAGGTGCTCCATCATGCTGGAAAAGGCATTGTTGATCACCAAACTGCTCATGGACGGTTGAGAGAAGTTGCTCTTGGAGGACATTCTGGTACCATTCTTTGTTTTTAGGCAAGACTGTGAGAGAGCCGATTCCCTTGGCTGAGAAGCAACCCCACACATGAATGGTTGCAGGATACTTTACATTTGGCATGAGACAAGACTGTTTGATGTTCCAAACAATCGGAAAGGGGATTCATCAGAGAAAATGACTATACCCCAGTCCTTAGCAGTCCACTCCCTGTACCTTTTGCAGAATATCAAAAGTCCCTGATGTTTTTTCTGGAGAGAAGTGACTACTCTGCTGCCCTCCTTGACACCAGTCCTTGCTCCAAGAGTCTCCGCCTCACAGTGCGTGCAGATGCACTCACACCTGCCTGCTGCCATTCCTGAGCAAGCTCTGCACTGCTACTAACCCGATCCCAAAGCTGAAACACTTTTAAGAGATGGTCCTGGCGCTTGTTAGTCCTTCTTGGGCGCCCTGGAGCATTTTTGGCAACAATGGAACCTCTCTCCTTGAATTCCTTGATGATGTGATAGATTGTTTTGTACAGTGCAATGACGACTGCACGTGTTACTTTAGAGATAACCATGGTTAACAGAAGAGAAACAATGATGCCAAGCACCAGCCTCCTTTTAAAGTGTCCAGTGGTGTGATTCTTACATGACAGATTGATCTCCAGCCCTGTCCTCATCAACACCCACATCTGTGTTAATGGAGCAATCACTGAAACGATGTTAGCTGCTCCTTTTAAGGCAGGCCTACAATGAAGTTGAAATGTATTTTGAGGGGAAAAGTTCATATTCTAGGCAAATATTGACTTTGCAATTAATTGCTGTTAAGATGATCACTCTTTATAACATTCTGGAATATATGCAAATTGCCATTATAAAACCTGATGCAGTATACTTTGTAAAAATTAACATTTGTATCATTCTCAAAACTTTTGGCCAAGACTTTATCTATCTATCCCTTCTTATTAAACCATATCCAGCTTCTCCTGAAATAAGTGAGCACTTTTGCGTGTGACATTAGCTAAGGGAACTGAGGCCAGAGCAGCTTTAGCTCACATCCCATAATGCCAAGTTCTCCTCACATGTACTAGCATTAGCAGTCCTGTTAGCAGGACACAGAATCTCAGTCGGAAGCCTCTCCTCAGCGTTACTGCTTTACAACACAGATGTGACCCTTCCCTGAACACCACATTCAATGTCAGATTTACATACTAACATGCATTAAAGTTAGTTACCTATATACACATTTTATTACACACATACACATCTATGCACTGTTATACAGATACAATAATCAAATACAGCCTTATGGCCAATATACACATTACCTTCTAATATGGATGTGTCAGCCAGGCTGTTCAGCAGATGCCATCATTCTTCCCAGCACAGAGGGGCAATATAGGGAAGATGAGGAGACACACAGAAGTCAGTAGTCTATATCCTGTGCATGTTACTGCTGTCCTTCCCCTTTCTCTTCAATGACCTGACTGTAGCCTTGTCAAAACCGAAATAGAAGGGGGTGGTGTGCAGAGCAGGCTTGTGGATGATATCTAGATTATTTTTTGAACTGCGCATCTGCAAGGGGAGAAGGTGGACTGTGTGAGTGCAGACTTTAGACCGGAAAGAACTGACATGAAAGCGCAACTCAGAACAAGCACATTGCATAGCCCCACCACTTCACCTCTTGCTCACCATGGTAGCCTGTATCTCCTGTTTCCTCATGTTTCACTCTACGGTTTCTTCTTGGCAACCAGAGTGCAGGACTGAAGTGAGAGAGGCTGAGGTGGGGAGAAAGCAGAGCATCAGCAGGTAAAGGGCTGCAATAAGCCGTTACAAATATAGTTATTACACTCATATACAGTATACACCCTATTTATATACTTGTATATATTAACATTCAGTTTTTCACTCATGCACACACATTTATACACTCTTGCATACATATGCATAAATATAGAGCATATACACATCACATACATACAGTGCCATATACAGACGTACAGTATATATACACAAACACGGTACAGGCAGTCCCCGGGTTACATACAAGATAGGGTCCGGAGGTTTGTTCTTAAGTTGAATTTGTATGTAAGTCGAAACTGTATATTTCATAATTGAAGTTCTAGACAAATTTTTTTCTTTTGTCCCAGTGACAATTGGAGTTTAAAAATTTTAGCTGTAATTGGATCAAGGATTATCAATAAAGCTTCATTACAGACACCTTACAGCTGATCATTGCAGTCTGGGACTATAGTAAAGCATCCAGAGAGCTTCACCAGAGATCACAGTGGGCAGAGGGGTCTGCCTGTAACTATGGGTTGTCTGTAAGTCGGGTGTCCTTAAGTAGGGGACCGCCTGTATATACATAAACCATATACACATACAGCAGATACACATCACAGATATACATATATACAGCATGTATACATCACATATATGTTATACACATATTATGCTGTACTATGTGCTGCATTATATTACGAAAGTAAAATCTTCAACAGCACAAATAGATGCAAGATGGTAGATCAATGGTAGGTGTATGCTATTCAAGGCCAGGAGACAGGTCCTCCATTATACATATAAGATTTTCAAGTTTGTTCTTAAGTTGATTTTGTATGCAAGTCGGAACTGTATATTTTATCATTGTAAAGCCAGTCAAAATTTTTTTGGTCTCTACGACTATTAGATTTTAAAAATATTTGGTTGTCATAAGAACCAGGATTAACAATAAATCTTAATTGCAAACACCTTTGATAACTGTTATAACTGTTTATTGTAGCCTTGGGGTAAAGTACAGAAAATTACTAACATCCAGATGTCCGTTTGTAACCAGGGGTCGTTCTTAAGTCAGCAAAACATACTGGTAGGTTAATTAGATTGTGAGCCCCTTGGGGACAGGTACTGATTTGGCAAGCTCTGTGCAGCACTGTGTAATTTGTGTGAACTATAGAAAGATAGGAATTATTATTATTATTATTATTATTAAACACCAACCACTTGTAAAGAGGGCCCTTAAGCCCTCTTCATTCATCCTTAACAGTGGTGTTGTGAAAGTGTTGAAGGGAACCTGTCAGGGCAATTTGAGCCAGTTCTTAAGGACCCGTGGTTTAGTGTATCCCATCGCCTTCTAAGTGAACACATTAAAAAAAACCATTTATACTTAACTTCGACCAGAGCTCCTGGTGCTTGCGCATAGTACACCCTGGCTGTACTGCACAAATCGTGTAGGTATGGAAGATACGTATTGAAGCCAGGATAGTATGCCAGCTTCACTTGCCACACAATGAGAGGAGGAACCAGCAAGGGATCTCCAGATGTGAGGCCGATGTGCCTCGTTGGACTTAGATCTAATTCAGTATAAATGTTTTTTTTTAAATCGAGGCCTCCCAAAAATAATATACAGGTCGATTTAAGACCCTAAACGACAGTTACTCTTTAAAGTACATTGGGAGCTATGTGGCAGAAATGTGCTTAAAATTTTTTTATTTTAATGTGAAAATTGTATATTTTCTCAATTTGAATTTAATTCGGAAGCAATTGTTAATTGTGCCTTCATGTGCTTTATGTATTACACGTTATGAACATTAAGTATTTAGTATCAGTGCTTTTGTAATGAACCATGCCTCACTTTTAATTATATAACCGTACAAAGGGTGAATCTTTCCCCAAAGCAAGCGTTTAGCTAGTTCTAATAAATTTTAAAAGCTGACCTTGTGCTGGTCAGATTCCACGCACTGTGCTTAGTCCATGGAATCCGACTACTATTTGATCAAGTTTTCACAGACCAAGCACAATCATGTACCACTGGCCTTGTTTTTATTGTTTAAACTAAAAAAACATTATAAATTAGGCATTCCTGGAACAGCTGAACTGTAGAATAATGATAAGATATTATTTGAACTATCCAGTGAATCGCTCAAAAATTATATTGATAATGCCAGAATTGAAGGCTTATATTTTCAGTAAATGGATGGTTAGTAAGCTGAAATGCAACTCACTTCACAAAACACAAGCCCTTACCAGAAACAAAGATGCACAAACTAATAAAAGTTGCTCAATTTAAAATCCGACAGTAAAATATAAAAAAAAAAATGTTTTCCTTCCTTTACACACTTTCTTCATTTGTCGTAAATCTTTCAAAATCATTTTTCAGACTATACGTTGCACTTATTAACAATTGTAGATATGTTTGTGTGACAACCAGGGAATTTTAATTGCTGTGAAATATGTTTTATTTTATGTCCTAATATGTGGTGTGTCTTATAGTAAGAGGCAGGTCTTATAGTCCAAAAAATATGGTAGGTTTTAAGGTTAAATTAATCAACATAAATATGTTATTGAATGGCATAAATAGAAACAAATCATTGTAGAATAATGAAGCGTCATATACTAACCAGCTAAATAGTCTTACTATTATATTCAACAACTTACATGGCCACTATTTTATAAAACTCATGTATAATTATCATGTTCTGTCATTGTCCAAATATCATCATATTTTATTATTAGAATTTTTATCTACTGTTAAATGTTTCTGCTTGTGCAAAATCTGCTTTGAGGTTGCATGATATGTGAGGAACAAAAAATCCTTTATCATGTACAGTATATCAACACTTTGTCAAATCTGCCGAAAGACTGTTTGCCGTCTGGAAATTTGGAAAGTCTCTGCTTGTCCAAGGAAAGTAAAGTTCATGCCCTTTATTTAATTAAAAAATGTAGAAGGGCCAAAGCCTCTTTGTTAATATCTCTATTTTTAAATCAAAAGCCGATTGCAGTGTCAATATTTGGAGGACAAAATGCTATTATTTATCATATCCTTATCGCACATATTTAACAACAATTCTGATTTAACAGTGCCTCTGTTACTAGATTAGGCACTAGACTATAAAACCTTTAAATGGACTTGTGTCACTCATATATTATAAGTCACCTAGCTTGTTCAAAAGGCTTATCTAATATGCAAAGCTAAGTATATGTGTGTATATGTATGTATGTATGTCCGCTAAAGAAATCTGCACCGCCACATTTACAATCACCAAATCTTGCACAGCCGCTCTCTGTGACTCAGGGAACGTCATAGACTAGGTTTTGAGTAGAAATTTTCACTCAGCTCTTCATAAAATACACTTATTAACCACCATATAGAGATGCCATCGTCTGTTGCTGTCTCAATTAGCAACCAATCTCACCTCAGTTTCTATTTTGCCACAGGTCCTTAATATGAGCTTTGATTGATTACTATACTTGCTTACTATTACTTTTTAATAATAAATGGCTCGGCCCGTCATGCTATCAGTCTGTATACCAGTACAACAAGCTGCTACAACATATTTTAATTTATTTTATTTTTCTTACTATATTCTTATACCATTGCTGTGTTTTCCATAGTGTTATATTGCATTTTATGTAAGTAATGCATTTGAGTTCTGTTTATAAACTACTGCATTTCTCTATCTTTTGGATAAATTTACTAATTGTACAAGATTTGTTGGGGTTCAAAATATGCACCCAAATTTAGAACAAAAAACCCATGTCAGTCTCAGAAAAATATGTTTTTTGTGGCACCAACACATAATGGGTCAACCTTACTAAGGGTCGCACTGCTCACTTTCAATGGACTGTGCGCCTATTTTGGGGATTACACAGTAAATACACGGTATTTAAGTATTTAAATGTCCCAGCTGGGATTGTGTCGCATGCGATTCTTTTTTGGTACCGCTGCGCTGGCTTCCATGCGACACAATTTAAGGGGTGTGCCATTGGACGATCCGACGGATTCGGACTGAGCACAGGATTTAACTTGTGTCGCAAGCCCTAGCACTTAGATGCACAGTGCATTATCGTCGGACAGTGCACTTTCGGGGAACTCCGGGGACAGGGTAAGTAAATGTGCCCCAATAAATCTGGCATAAAGGAATGCAAAAAGAATAAGAAAAGATTTTGGCTCCAGAAAAGACACATACGACAGGCAGTAAATGCCCCCAAAGGCCCCTGAATCCTTTTCTGGATTTTTAGATGGAATTAGATTATCAGTTACATTTATAGAATGACAGTATATAAATAGGCACAAATCATAGACAAAATTTATGCCAAGCCAGAATCTCTTAGTAATTCTAGCATGTTGTGTATGAGTCTTAATAAATTCCTTCTATGCATCTTATTTATTAAAAGCCACATGTGCATTTCAGCAGGTATTTTGGCATATATAGTAAGTAACAGTTATATTGCCCCGAGGATAGATGCCCACATTCTCAGGCTATTTAGTCTATGTCATGTGGCTAACATGTTATTGCACATATTGGAAGTGATTATGTCATTATAGTACTATTTCAGATGTTGAATTAGTATTTCTTTTTATTCAATTCTGAAATAACCCTTGTTTTGTTGTGTATATTTGCACTAATACAAATATTTGTATTTTTCTCAGATCTTATTTGAATACTTTTTCCAGTGGACTACACTCTGATGCATGCCTGTAACTATCATATTTGGGGAGGGGGGATTTTCTATGCTCTGTTTATTGTCTGATTCCCTTTATTGTTTAATAAAGTTGTTTTTCCCTATCATATGAGTACAGTTACTGATGTCATGCTCATCTCATACTTATGCTACTGTCTCTTGGTTCTAGCTACAGAGGAGGAGGTTATTTTGTTTTATTGTTTCTCTCATTCTAGTCATCTAAAAGGTGGAATTTCCGTAGGTCAGTATTTGAGGATCACACAAATCTGCTCAACTGAAGAAAAATTAGAAGATGAAGCCATGGCTTTAACCCGTTCATGACCCGTGACGTATTAGCACGTCACGGGTCGGACGCGGGTGCATGGAGAGGGCTCACGCGCTGAGCCCTCTCCAGAGCCGGTAAGTCTTTGCTGCATATTGCCAGCACCGATCGCGGGTGTTTTCCCGCTGATAGCTCCCGGCAAAGCTGCCGGCAGCTGCAAAAGGATTGCGGCGCATGGGCGCCGCCATCTTTTCGAGGATCGCCGCTCCCCGTGACGTCATCGGGGAGCGGCGATCCGTCGCCATGGTAACCTCGGGTCTCACGAAGACCCGAGGCTACTTCAGGTTAACCCATGCATTACAATGTGCTATCAGCACATTGTAATGTATGAGTAGTAAAATACACATATACTGCCATACTGTAGTATGGCAGTATATGATAGGATCGATCAGACAACCTAGGGTTAAAGTACCCTAGGGAGTCTGAAAAATACTAAAAATAAAAATAAAAAAAAGTTTAAAAAAAAAAATTATAATAAAAAACCCTAAAAACTCAAATCACCCCCCTTTCCCTAGAACTGATATAAATATAAACAGTAAAAATCATAAACACATTAGGTATCGCCGCGTCCGAAAATGCCCGATCTATCAAAATATGATAACGTTTTTTCACTGCGTTTAATCCCGTAACGGAAAATCGCGCCCAAAGTCGAAAATGGCACTTTTTTGTCATTTAAAAAAATAAAAAAATTCTATAAAAAGTGATCACAAGGTCGAACAGTCCTAAAATTGATAACATTGTAAACGGCATCAAAATCTGCAAAAAACAACACCACCCACAGCTCCGTACACCAAAGTATAAAAAAGTTATTAGCGCCAGAAGATGGCAAAATCCCCCCAAAAATTTTTGTACAGGAGGTTTTAATTTCTTTAAATGTATGAAAACATTATAAAACCTATATAAATTTGGTATCCCCTTAATCGCACAGACCCAAAGAATAAAGTAGACATGTCATTTGGGGCGCACAGTGAAATCCGTAAGATCCAAGCCCACAAGAAGACGGCACAAATGCGTTTTTTTACCAATTTCACTGCGTTTGGAATTTTTTTCCCACTTCCTAGCACACGGCATGGAATATTCAATACCATCTCTATGAAGTGCAATTTGTTTCACAGAAAATAAGCCGTCACACAGCTCTGTACATGGAAAAATAAAAAAAGTTATGGATTTTTGATCATGGGGAGTAACACCCCTACAGCACAGCTGCTTGTCAGCCAACATAATAGAGATTTAAATTATAAGGTAAGACTGATTACAAACTTCCATTCCCATTGGAATATAATGCTGGAATGCATTTCCAAACACTGGCCAATACACTATTCCAACAATAAGACAGTTCATAGAACCACATCCAACACTGACTGCACGAAGATCTAGGAATATGAGGAATCAACTAGCAAAGAGCCATTACCAAAAAACTCAAACAAATCTGTTTGTCTCAAAAGGACCCAAACCAGTTGCAGTTGAATTTTGTGACTCTCAACGATCCAGATCAAAAAACATATTTCTTCTGATACAAGGGCCATTGTATACTATGCCATGTGCCCTTGTCTGCAAACACATCAGTGACATTACACAAGTAAAGTATGTTGAACATGATGTCGATTTAAAACCAGTTCCTAGACACTTTAAAAAACAACACTATTCATGTGATGCAAAATGAATTTTTATGATTATGTTGGTAACCCATTTGGTTTAAATAGAATGGCACTGGAAATATAGTAGTGCATGGCAGTGTACTCAAATATTTGATGGTTATTCTACCATATTGCTCGATTATACTTTCCCAAGTTTATTTACCTTATGATATGTGATGCATCGATTATGATGACAGTAGAGGTGTTGCATGCACATGATGTACTTCTAACATGCGCATGCCTGGGGTCTCTTTTTCCCTTTTCCTTTTTCCTTTCTATTGTGGCTCTGGTCACTAGTGGGTATGCATGGCTTGACCATGAGGTCACTTCTGCCTCCACCATCTTGGAATTGTATCATGTGATACACCTGTCATGTCATACCCACAAAAGGATGTTATTCCTGTCAATTAATTAGGCAATGTCCCAATTGGTGGATAGTTCTTTATAAGCAATACTCTTTTTTGACACCAACCCCAGAAGTAAGCAACACCAAAACGTGTGTTGGGGTCAGGTCTGTACACAGGTTTCTCTTTTGTGATATACTGCAATGTAACTTGCACTTTGTAATTATATATTTTTTGTCTCCTGGGTATCTTTATGACATTTGTACTAATGAACTATTCAATACTGTCCACCATTTTTGTACTCATTGAGGACCCCATGCATATTTATAGCTTAGAGATATTTAATACCTCCAACATTAATCATTTGTAGGACTACATTTGGATATTATTCTATTCCTGTGTCGGTCTATTTTTTTTTACTGTGAATCTCTTACATTTCATGTATGGCTTTTTATATTTATTAGATCAATAAAGTATATTTGACATAAATATGTATTAGTTTGGTTTTTGTAATAATTATGCATTCAGCCAGGCACATTTAGTGCACTGATAGTTTTCTATATACCCGTTTATGTACTTGTTGTTTTAATGTCTAACATAGATGCCTCCCAAGCCTTTTTTAATAAAGCATACCATTTACGGTCTAGCAGGTCATTTGACTGTCCTATATGCCCAAAGGGTAGGTTGGTTTTCTTCACATCCTTTGTGACCTGTACATCTACCTTGGGAACTGAATAATACTCTAGTGACCTTGCTACGGTGGCTTTTAACCCTGGTTATAAGGCTTTGGTGGGCATATATTAAAACCAGGGTTTTCACCCTTTATCCATTTGCCAATTATATAATGAAGCAGAGGCCGTGTCATATATTAGACCCATGGCTCACAACTATTGACTAGTAGGGGACTCCAATCAATCTTAGCAATCCTTCTCAGCAAAAACATATTGGATCAGCCTTTTCTCCTCCTCGCCATGACCCCTTCCTAGAGCTGGCAAGGGAGGTGAAAAACTTCATTTGTGCATGACCTTTAGTGAAAATTGAGTTTTCAGAACCCTCTTAAATAATTCTGGGTTCAATCTTCTGAGCTTGTTGAGCACAGCCAGGGCTTCTATTCTGGAGCTGTAATTGACAGCTTCCTTGGCTGAGCTGGTTGTGTGTTCTCTGCAAAGTTGGGTTTCATCTTGCTTCTGAGCTGGGGGTTTGCAAGTGTGGATTGGGTGATGGAAGGCCTAGCTATTCAGCTGCAAGGACATGTCTCAAATATAAATTCACTCAGGGATAGATATACATTCTCCTGGGATTTGTAGTACCTCTGTGTTTTTCTGGACTTGTATCTTGAAATCCTAACCTGAGCCTGGATCCTGCCCCATCTAGAACCCTTTACCCCAAACAGATCCAAATCCTTGGACCCCATCTAGAATTCTCTATTCAGCCTTAACCAAAACCCTCAACCACAACCTCATCTGGAAACCTGAACATAAATCAAGTCTGAACCCTGAACTCATACCGGAGCCTGAATCTAGCCTGGATCCTGTTCCTGAGCCTGTTCCCCAATTATCTTGAGTCTGTATATTTATCTGTACGTCTGTATCTTTAGGGTTGGCGAAGCTATTAGATTGGTAATTGTTGTTGTTGGTAAGTTCAAAGCCTGCACCGCTTGACAGGAGTAGAGAAAGGAAGAAAAATAGATGTTAATAAATGGCCTTCATTGAGTTATTTGTCCTATTTATTGTAAGTCACTTATAACAAATTAGCCCAGTGGAGAAATGTGTTGATTTCAAAGGACATCCCCAAATGGTTACTCTTGAATCCACTATTAAATTCACTACTATAAATATACTTCTCTCCAATTACAGGCTGTAATAGGATATGTCAAATGCCCCCCGACTCTCATGGCAACTGATTAGCACCCCTTTCTCTCAATTATGTAATGGCGGGTGTCGATCGACGCCAGTTGGTGACACCCATGTGATGCCACTGTTTAGGTGCCACTGTCAAACTGGATGGGATCAGGCACTTGCCAAGTATGGAGAGGGCTCAGTCTGTGCTTCCTCTCCATAGAGCCTTAAAGGCATTAATATATAGCCATATGGTTATAAGGAATTTGTTAGACGGATGGTTTCTTCTGTTTGTGATTCTTGGTTCCATAGGAACAACTTGGGAAATATACTATGTTAAGGAAAACATTGCCCATTAGCTGCCTTGTAAGTCTCCTTAGCATCAAGCATGACTTTTTTTTTTAGAAAGCCTAATAACATAATGCAGGATTTAAGCCAAACTGTAGACGACTGTACACTCTTTAATACAGTGTAGGGAACTGGTTTAGCTGAGTGTGAGGCTTTGGTCAGAGAATATGTTTTAACAAATGATTATTTAACCACACTGCCCTTTTTCATTTTGGTTTTTCCATTTTTTGCTGTATGAAATCTTGTTTTCTATGCAAAAAAAATTGTCTCTCCTAGTGATGGTATTTAATGGTATAAAATATACATTTTTAATGAATAGATGCAAAACATATCAACCAGAGTTTACCACTTACATGAAGTACAGTGTGTCACAATAAAACAGTCTCAAAATCAGGTGTTCAAAAGTTATAAAGGGACACATGTCAAATGTAAACTTAAATGTGAAGCAAGTGCAATATAAACTCAATGTAAACATCATGTAAATGTAAACGCAATCACACTGTAAACACCTTGTAATGTAAAGACAAATGTCATGTACATGCAAACGCCTCACAAATGCAATTATGCAATGCAAGCGCTACATAATTGCAAATGCAACATAAATACCACATAAACACAAATGCAACTAGAGCACAAAGCAAACACCACATAAATAAAAATACAACATAAATGTGATGCAAATGCCACATAATATGCAAATGTGGCATAAATACAAATGCAACGTAAATGAGACACAAACTCCACGTAAACGCAAATGCGATGCAAAGGACACATAAATGCAAACAACATGTAAGTGTAAACGCAATATAATAATAAACACCACATAAACATAAGTGTAAATGTGACAAACGCAGTGTAATCATAAACACAATGCAAACACAGCATAAGCGTAGCGTGACGCAAATTCCACGTAAGTGTAAATGCAACGCGCATGTGACGCAAGCATAAACTAAATTCCACTTAGGAGTAATTGTAAATGCAAAGCAAATGCTGCATAACGGAGATGCACTGCAAACACCACTTAAGCGTAAACACACAAACACAGCAAAAAAGCCACATAAGCATAAACCCAATGCAAACGCCATGTAAGCACAAGCACGACACAAATGCTTCGGAATCTCAACGCAAACACCACGTAAAATCAGCACAGTATGAAAGATTAGCATAATACACATCTCCAGCCCCAGCTCCTGCCCTGAAACTGTGAAGCAGACACTATGGAATGGTATGTGAATCTCAATGTAAGGAAGGTGGTGAAAGGTCCTCTTTAACATGTCTATTCAGCTCACTATCAAAACCCATGATATTTCTATATTATTGTAAATATAAGATATGAAATCATGGGTTATCAATCGATTGCAATAAATGGTTTAAAATTACAAATGTTTTAACCCCAGATTCTTTTGCTCATATGGCATATTTATATTTTTTATAAATAAAGATTTATACATTTTTCCTTTAAACTGCATAAAAATATGCAGGGTGTTGTACTTAATGTGATTCACCATAACTTGGTATTACCTGAAGCTCTTGTGCAATATTCATCTGAATTTCATATTTTTCTGGTGAGAAGACTGGCACAATGAATTGTGCACTAGTAACTTTACATCTCCCCAATGCAACTCACCCATACTACATTACAAGTACATCATGCATTACTCTAAAAGACTGAAAAAAATCCTATCAGAAAACATATATCTATTCAACCTATGTAACAGGAAAGTTTCTATCTCTGTGCCTGAGAATTTCAATTATGAAATGCAAACATGAGCAGTTATTCAGTTTTCTTCAAATCTTTCATAAAGTAAATAGTAAAGAAAGAACTGTAATAAGATTTTATAGCCAAACACCCAAATACATGTGTATTGCTGCACAAACTAGTAGATGTATATCCAAAAACAATAAGTATATTAAAAGTATAAAAATAATACAAATGAAACTGGAGACTGCAAACAATTGACAAAAACACAAGCATCAAACTGCTAAAATGAAATATGTATCACAAACCTGACTAATAAACATCATTACTAAACAGTATTCATAGTACTAATGGGATAAAAACAAATGAAATTGTAGAAATGAAGGTCATAAAATATTCAAATACTGTTCAAGTTTGCAGCTTCACTATAAAACTTTATATCCCTTCAACCTCTCCATAAGGGGTGGGGTTTTCTATTTGTATAGGCAGCATCCTTTGAATTAAGACTTAAAATAAAACTATACATTATTTAGAATTAGTGACTTCTGTACCTTTACAGATTTAGCTTTTTGTCTTTTGAGATTTTTTGTCCTATTATTTTGCCTTATCTACATCTATATTTTGACATCTACATTTGAACATAATCATTTATATGCATTAGTGTTTGCTAAAGACCATGTGGTCGAAATTCAAAATCTGAAAGAACTGTGTCAGCATGAAAATCTTTCTTTTTTGCTGTCTAAAATATCCATAACAAAGCTATTAGTTGAAAGAAGATTTTGCTGATTATGCCCCCATTGAAGTGGCTACCTTTCTAAATGTAGTTAATGATGTAAATGAGCTTTTAGTCTGCAAACATATTAATTAAAGAAAATCTACTATCAAAATTAAGCATGGATAAACCAGGGACACTTACTTATAGATCCAGGAACTGTGATCTATGTGGTAATCTTCTTAGATTGGACAAAATAAGTGTTTCATCCCAGGCCAATTTTGCAAGTTTTCCCACCTACAAAGAATGGAAAGGTCTGTAATTTTTATTGTAGGTACACTTCAACTGTTAGAGACAGAATCTAAAAAAATATCCAGAAAGGGCTGTTGCTGGGCTACATGGAGTTTTAGGTTCCTCCAAAGATTTCTCATTAGATTTAGGTCTGGAGACCTTGAAATGCTTCATACGGAGCTGCTACTTGGTGGTCCTGGCTGTGTGTTTTGGGTCATTGTCATAAACCCAATCACGACCCATCTAAAATGCTGTTACTGAAAAGAAGAGGTTTTTGTCCAAAATCTTGCGGTACATGGCCCCATCCATCTTCCCTTCCATACTGTGAAGTCATCTTGTCCCCTTTGTAGTAAACCCCTAAAATATGTTTCCACCCCTGTGCTTCATGCTTGGGTCGGTGTTCTTAGGGTTGTACTTATCCCTCTTATTCCTCCAATCCTGCAAGTAGAGTTGATACTAAAAAGTTCTATTTTGGTCTCATCTGTGGTCACATGACCTACTCCCATGATTCCTCTGGATCATCCAGATGGTCAGTGGGGAACTTCAAAAGGGCCTGGGCATATGCTAGCATAGCTGAAGTGCTACCTACAATTAAATTAAATTACAGACCCCTTGATTCTTTGTAGGTAAGAAAATTTTTGTCCTGTGAGCAAATACTTTTTTCCTCTACTTATAGATGTTATCCATAGCCACCTTAATTCTACTTTTATACTTTTATATAAGAGCTTAACCAGAGTCCCACCATGCCGTAGCTTTATAGGCTGTTACAATGAGCACATCAGGTCTCCCCTCCCCCTGCACTTCCTGCTGCCACTAAATTACACAGGCAGAGATCACTGAGGGTCTCTGGTAACTCCCCCTAGAAACCCTTCAGGTTCGTTTGCAAAATTTTAAAAGACGATTTTAGAAGGAAGGAGGCTATGGATAACAAATATAAGAAGATTACGACAGTCACTGTGCCAAGATTTTTGAGTTAGTGTCACTGATTTAGCATACTTGGTTTTGAAGGTAGATTTCCTTTAAGTGATTTTAATATTTCACTTCCACTCAGAATACAATACATTAAACATAAGCAGTCAACCTACATGGTGTCCTCTGTTCAGCTCCTTCTTGCTTAACCCCTTACCGACATGTGACGTATTACTACGCATGGGCGCCGCCATCTTCCTGAGGATTGTCGCTCCCCATGACGTCATCGGGGAGCGCCAATCCGTCGCCATGGAAGCCTATCAGCACATTTTGATAAGTGAGGAGTAAAATCCCCATATACTGCCATACTGTAGTATGGCAGTATATGATAGGATCGTACAGACAACCTAGGGTTAAAGTACCATAGGGAGTCTCAAAAATAGTATAAATAAAAATTTTAAAAAGTTAAAAAAAAATTATAATAAAAAACCCTAAAAACTCAAATCACCCCCATTTTCCTAGAACTGATACAAATATAAACAGTAAAAATCATAAACACATTAGGTATCACTGTGTCCGAAAATGCCCAATCTATCAAAATATAACAACGTTTTTTCTCTGCATTTAACCCCGTAACGGAATATTGGCACTTTTTCCCATTAAAAAAAAAAAATTCTAGAAAAAGTGATCAAAAGGTTGTACAGTCCTAAAAATTATAACATTGTAAACGTCATCAAAAGCCGCAAAAAATGACACCTCCCAAAGCTCTATACACCAAAGTATAAAAAAGTTATTAGCGGCAGAAGACGGCAAAATCCCCCCCAAATTTTTTGTACATGAGGTTTTCATTTTTGTAAATGTATGAAAAAAATTATAAAACCTATATAAATGTGGTATCCCCGTAAGATTCAATGTTTACTTCTAGTGGATAGTAACCAGTCCACGGTCATGTAATATCAAACAAGTGTGCGGCTCATTATAACACTGATTACACTCTGGGATTCTAACAAGCCACACACCCGTGTATCCATCACATGAGCAATGGAAGAAAACATTTTACTGAATAATAGGAAGCCGAGAAATAGAAAACATAAGACAGAGATTACTCAGCGTGCACTGTGCTTGCCAAATCGGTCCCTATCCCTAATGGGGCTCAGAATCTAATCTAATCTACCAGTATGTTTTGGAGTGTGGGGGAAAACCAGAGTACCCCCAAGCAAACACAGAGTGAGCATCCAAACTCTTTGCAAATGTTGACCCAGGGACTTGAACCCAGGTCCCCAGTGCTGCAAGGGGACCAATGCTAACCACAAAGCCACCCTGCTGCCCTAACAATTTGCTGAATATTGACAACCCTTGTCCTGGCTGTTATGCATGTCTGTGCTACTGGTGCACTGACACTCTGTCTCTAGTCACTCAGTGAGTGTTCTGAAAAACAAGCTGAGGTCTGTAGCAAGAGCATGTGCTCAAAGATCTTTCTGTACCCTGGTCAGGTGGTGCTCACTCTCCAATCACACTCCAGCTTACAGATTGGAATACAATTGGATGACTGTATTAAATAGATTTAACCCTTGCCTGTCTAGGCAGAATCTACCACTGCTAATTAATTCTAATAGACTGTATTACCCTAAAAATGAGTTGATCAGACTCCTCAAGAGGGATACTACAGATGGAGAACCTTATTCGCAAGCACTCCATTGCCTACACGCTGGCAGGGTTGTTGCACTTGCATTCAGGGAGAGCATCAATTGAGGGGTAGAAGGATAAGGACTATAAGTCCCTGAGACCTCTTTTCTGCCTAAGGTGACAATGATTGGGAAGATGAAGAAAGGTGTCATATAAAGACACCTCTCTTCATCTGTAAGAGAGGTGTCACGAACTCGACTCACCGGAGTTCACCCACTGGGATAACTACTCTATGGAGTCCCAGAATTTAGCCCTTAAGCTCCGCCCACTTCCACAAAATGGCGTCCTTACGCTAAATTTACTCCACAGAATCCGCACTGCCACTACCCACGAGTTACTTATGCAAAGAAGGCCGTAGGCACCTCAACCACAACTTTTGATTGGGAGATGGCACAATTGTGCCATGGCTTCCAACCAAACGGGCATGTTATTCCCATTAACCCCATACCAAACTCGGGGTGTCTTAGCCTAATATCAGGGGTGTTCTGCTATTGGCTGCCTTCCATTGCAGCTAATGTTCTGATTTTCGGTCCAGAAGTGTGTCTAGACCCCATAACTGTCCTGTGTAACTTGGGACCTATAATTATGAATTATGTCCCAGTTATGGACAGCTATGATATTCCCCTTTGTCTGAATTTGGAGGGAAAAACATGCAGTCTGTGGCTTCTTTTCCTCCCCCACTAGCTAGACTACTCTGGCCGAAAGGTGTTAATTTTACCACTTAGAAGACCATGCTTCTCTGATCAAACATAGACTCCCTGGGGTTTTATAACCACCCTGCCAGGCTCATCTTCTGGCTTGTCTTAAACAAATGGAGCCTAATGATTTATAACAGGCAGAATGAAACACAAAGAAAGAAAAAAAATATATATATAACAAACAAACTGTGGAGGAGTAATATTATTATCACAAGAGGTGTCATATAAAATACAGGATTCCAAAAATAATATTCCTATTGGTTTTATTCCTTTAAAGGAGCCAATCTAAATGGAGAAGAAGGAGTAAAAAAGTTACAATATTTCATCACCCATAATAGCAATAGAAAATCATGACTGATCATTATCATTAATATTATTAACATCACGGAGCTATTATCATCTCTACCCTAGATCTTAATGTCTTTTATTGTGGCTGCATTTTCTTTTGTCTCGATTTTCCTTACCTCTCACTGTCTTGGAATATTTGCTAGAGTTGGCTTCTGGAAATTAAATTTTGCAGACTGGCTCATTTTATTAATAATTTTTCCCAGATAATTGTCTTGGACCTGCCTTAATGGAAATGTAATTTGACTGCCTCTGTGTTAAATAACATTCAAGTTTGCTTTGACAGAGATGGAAAGTATCTTATTCAAAAGTTAGTACTGAACAATTTAAATGCAAATGTACACATTTTGGGGGGAATGGGGATGGTGTGCTTGTGAACTTCTGTATTAACCCTTTCTATGCAATTACATTTTCTTAGATATTTTCAGCTCTGTGCCATAATTTGCTGTGCTGGTTCAGCTATAAGATATATTAATGTGTAGGTTTTTAGACCAATATGAAGCACAACTTCTCTGCTGATTCAGATTAATCTTTCTGTCTTCAATAAATGTAGCGCACAGCATTTCAGGTGCAACTTAAATTAATGTCAAATTAAAGTTTGACTTTATACAATGAAAGATTAGAGCCTGGTCTTGATACAGTTTATTGGATGGAATTAATGTCATACTTTACTCAAAATAGGAAATGTTCTGAGAATTCACATGTTCTTGGAATAAAGTAAGGGGGTTAGATTCTTCCCCATGCATTTGTTTGTCAAGGGTTTTTTTTTTCGAGTTAAGAATATCAGGTAAAGCTTATCTTATGTTTAAAGCAGATCTAAAATATTGTGCAACACCCCTTTTAATACATAGGCATGCTGTCTCCAGGTTAGGAGGTGACAGAGCAAGTCATGAACCCTCTATGAAGGTTCTATCAGCTGTAGATCCTGCCTGAATTGGCAATAGTTAAATGGGTGTAAGTTATTGATCAATGAGTTGGCTGGATTGTAAACTGGAGTGTGATTGGAGAGGTCCTACCACCTGCCCAGATGGAGTAATAAAACCCCTGTGCAGTGGGAGCACAGGCCTCTTTACCACCAGTTCTTGTCTTTGAGAACATGTTCTAGATTGCATGGTCTGTCTACAGAGACAGAGTGAACAGAGAGAGACAGTGTTCAGTACACCTTTAGTGCTGACACTTAATTTAATCCCAGGACCAGAGTCATGAGACTCTAATCCAGAGCTGCAAATTCACACAGTGTGGACACAGCTCCATCTCCATCCCAGCCTGCGTCTACTATCAGGCTGGTGCACTATTCCTGAGGACCCCTCTCCATGACCAATCAAGTACCAGAATCAGCTATAAACCATTTAGGCCCATTAACTGCTACCTGTTCAATAAAGAACTGTGAGTAAATTTGCACAACTTTGCCTCTGTCTGATCCCTGGATACGGCTGTCTACCACCACTGACTCCCCCATCCATTACCCAGGGACCAAACTTACGGACACTCTGGGGTTGCCCCAGGGAAAACCAGCACATCAGCCTCTCCCTTCATATTTCTTGCACCCACCACCTGCTGGAAACATGCCAGGCTGTAGGACAGCTCTCTGGTCCCCATACCAAGCACCATGACATCAGCCCGCCCTATGCCACAATCGTCAGCCACTCCGGTATTCTGAGCCCCAGGTGCCTCCAGGCCCCAAGTAAAGGCTAGACCCCGGTGGAGGATGTTGCAATTGCGCAAAATGTGGTACAGACATTTCCATTCCAAATGGCTTTTCCAGGCTAATAAAAATATATTGAAAACTTAACCTACCTTATTCCTACACTCCTCTAGTTCAATCACTGCTGGCTCTACACTAGTCTCTACTTGAAGTCTCTACTAGTGTCCACATGAACTTCTTGGAAATTATCGGCTGATGAGTGACTAAGGTCAAAAAGGTCAAATATTCAATTTTATATGCTATACATGAAAGAAGCACTTATACTACTGATCACTCTGTCATATTAATCCCACAAAACGAAATATATTTGCAAAAATTGCCATTAGAAAGCATAGCCGCTATCCATACATTGACACCTCCCTGGCTAAAGTCACGCATTGACTTAGCAATTGGAAGTGATAGGCCGTTAGGAATGGTGACAGGGGGGAATATGCTCCTCGAAGTGTGTCTGACCAATCCCCACTGTTGGTTACGCTCTAAATGGCTGCAGACACTGGGGAGGGAAAGCGGTTTTGGAAGCTTAACCCTTTCTGGATACCAATCCTATGCCCGACAGATAGGATCCCTGGAGAAATAAAGGATTTCTTACAGTTTAACATAGGTCCCACCTCCAGTTTAATAGTCTGGGACGCCCTGAAGTCATTTATCAGGGACTGTTTTAATAAAGGTATCATTGCTCACATCTCTAAGCAGAAGGCATATATGCAAGTACTGCAAACGAGAGTGCAGGACACTGAACGCTACTTTGTAGACGTAGGAATGGATGAATCTAGGGCGGACTAGGTAGAAGCCCAAGACCTTGTGAAGTCTCACACGATAGCAGTGGCTGAGGCTAAGAAGTTTTTTGTTCAACAGAAATACTTTGAAGGAGGAGAGGGTACAGGCAAGCTAATAGCCTCAGTAATAAGAGCACAGAGAGAGAGCCCACTAGGGTACGATCGCTGACTTACACAACCGGAGTGGTAGTCACCTCAGATCAGGATATTCTTAAGTTTTTCCGGGGATTTTACGAGGACACTTATTCTTCCAGATTGAGGGATGGGACACCAGAGATTGAGGTATTTCCAGATACAATCACCATGCCTACACTTTCTAGGGAACAGAGGAGGATGCTAGAGGCCCCCGATTAGATTGGAAGAACTACAGAAGGCCCTTAAAACAGTACTGAATGAAAAATCCCCTAGAGCACATGGTCTGCGGGGAGAGGTCTTCAAAACCTATGGTTCCCTACTACTTCCAGAATTGCTAGAGGTCATTAAGGTAGCAGAGGAAATAGGTGAATTGCCTGACTCGATGGGTGACGCAATTGTTGTTGTCATACAAAAACCTGGCAAGGACCTGCTGTTGCCTGATTCATACAGACCAATCTCACTGTTGTGTAACAATGTGAAATTGATAGCTAAAGTACTGGCAAACAGGCTGGTCCAGGTAATGCTGGCCTTGGTCCTCGGGAACTAGACAGGTTTTACGCCGGGGAAATCAACATCCATTAACCTTACACGACTGTTTTAAATCTGCAATTACAGCAAGAGGGAGAGGGGAACAGAGCAATTCTATCGTTAGATGCCGCCAAGGCGTGTCGAATGGCCCTTCTTGTAGGCAGTTATGAGGAAAATCGGTTTGGGACTAAATACATCTGGTGGGTTCTATATGGCTCACCCAGAGCACAAATAAGCGCAAATGGTCTCCTATCTGAGCCTTTTGCACTTAATAGGGGCACTAGACAGGTGTGCCTGTTATCCCCATTCCTGTTTGCCCTGGCCATAGAGCCTCTGGCCTGCCTAGTTAGGTCCACCCCAGATACACAGGGATTTGGTTATGGTACGCTTGGAGAACCCATTGCTCTCTATGCAGACGATATGCTGCTATTTGTAGGAGATGTGGAGCGCTCCCTACGCCCAATCATGGCTCTGCTGAACGATTTTGGCCGCTAATCTGACCTAACTTTAAACTGGCATAAGTCTGTACTGATGCCACTAGACTCCATCCCTGGACTTGCACCAAATTCAAACGGCCGCTACTTTTAAATACCTAGGCATCTGGATCTCGCCTAGGGTGCTAGACTATGTGACACTCAATATAGACCCACTGCTTGTGAGAGCGACATCCAAGGTAGATACATATCAGCAATAGGTAGAACTAACCTATGCAAAATGGTGCTTATGCCTCAATTTCTGTATGCTCTCCACAACTCCCCTGTGTGGATCCCAACTGGGATTTTTGCCAAAATACAAAAGTTATTTGGAACACTCATCTGGGGTAAGAAATTGGACAGAATTTGTCTAGAAACTTTACAAAGTGCTAAAGACCAAAGGGGGTTGGCGGTCTCGAACCTGTGGTTGTATTTCCTGGCGGCCCAACTCCATCATCTGAAAGGTTGGAGTTTAACGGAAGTTAGATCCTCCTCTGAAAAACCGCTAAAATATACCATGGCGGTGGTAGACCTCTGCTGTATTTGTTGGAACTGGGGGCGCAGGGTAGACCACCTGACCGTATCTATACTGTCGCACTGCTACGTAAACTATGGCAGAAACAAGTATGCTTAAAATAATCGGCCTTACACGGTTCACGGCGGTGTGGCACAACCTTGAACTGCAAGAAATAACACGTTTGGAGGGGTTTCAGAGATGGGAGGCAATGGGATTATAAACATAGTAACACATGAGCAAATTGATGACATTTTGGTTGCAGATGGCACAAAGGGATACATCTCTAGAGTGTATAGTATGCTATTAGATTCTCAACATACACAGAATCCCCTAACTGTTCGGGAAAAATGGGAGGAAGACATAGGGCCCTTGACAGAGGATCAATGGACCGAAGCACTCTCCATTGTCCCCTCACTATCTTTATGTGAAGCCCATCGGTTATTTCAACTATATCTACTGCATAGGGCAGTGATGGCTAACCTATGGCACTGGTGCCAGAGGTGGCACTCAGAGCCCTTTCTGTGGGCACTCAGGCCATCACCAGAGATGACTCCAGGTATCTTCCTGCAGTCCCAGACAGCCCAGGACTTGCTGTGCACAGAGCTATTTTAAAGTGACAGCTCTACCTGGGACTATTTCCTGCTTTATTGGTGTCCTCAGGAGCTGGTATCAATGAAAACTGTGACAGAGAAGGAAGTATAAATCACAAATTACATTTCTGTGTTGGCACTTAGCAGGTCTTTGTTGTAGTTTTGGCACTCAGTCTCTTAAAGGTTCGCCATCACTGGCATAGGGTATACCATACCCCCCATTGGTTATATAGGCTTGGTTTGCGTGAGGTGGACTCCTGTCCCAGGTGCGCCATGGAGGGCGCCCATATACTCCACATGCTATGGGAATGTCGAAGCTTGGATGTATTTATGTTAGATGTATTAAGACTAATTACTAAAGTCTATGGAGTGACATCCCCAGTGGATTGTCTCTTAGGTCTGCTGGGTCAGGACAATCTGGAGGATGGAGTAACTGTTGGTATCAGTAGAATGCTATATATAAGTGAGGACGCTTATTGCTATGTACTGGCTTCGCCTCCGAGCACCGGGGCTACAGGCCTATGTTAATAAACTGAACAATATCATAAGGTTAGAAAAAGTGTTTATTCTAAATGTAAACCGAATACAAAATTTGAACGAATTTGGGGCCCATGGCTGGATCACCCGGGCTTCCCTCAGTACATCTGCGGCGACATCCCTTTTCAGCTATCAAATAAGACATCTTTACTGGCATGCAACTTTGTAATTGCTAATGTCATTTATGGTCTAGCTATGTATACATGTGCTATTAGAATCCTGTAATGATATTGTTACTATGCAACTGCACCAGAATGTTATGGGTCAGGGGGGAGGGTGTTTGTGTCTGAGGGTGGGAGGGGAGGTGGTGATTTGTGGTTCTGTATAAAATGTCAACAAAATCAATAAAAAGATTTTATTAAAAAAAAATGATGAAGTTAAAAGCTTAAAACAAGTGGATAATTTTGAAAAGTATTGTGTTTGTGCTGTTTGTTGGTCTAAGACTGAGATCAAAGTCAACCATTCCTGTGTATGGAGAAATATGAAGAAGTAAAGAGCAGTAAGAAAACAGGCTTTCTCGATGGTAGGATATGATGAATATCACTCTTTTATGTTAGATCCCGTATTGTGTACTGTTTTTAGTAAATACCAGCAATTTTCATCAAATAATTACAGATTACAAATCTGCATTGAAATTTTGTTTTATTTTGCAACTAGAAATGGACGACACATTGACACTGGGACTTAGAAGTTGTGGAGGTCTATGCACATTGTCACACTGTCAAATCAATTCCAAAACAATGTACTTGAAGGTAATAATTATTAAATGGGGAATGCAAGCATTAAAAAAAAAAAAAAACATTAAGTCGCTGTATGATTCTTAGAGTCATGATACCCTATTATTATACTCATACATATACACTTTATTAGGTACACCTGTCCAACTGCTCGTTAACACTTAATTTCTAATCAGCCAATCACATGGCGGCAACTCAGTGCATTTAGGCATGTAGACATGGTCAAGACAATCTCCTGCAGTTCAAACAGAGCATCAGTATGGGGAAGAAAGGTGATTTGAGTGCCTTTGAACGTGGCATGGTTGTTGGTGCCAGAAGGGCTGGTCTGAGTATTTCAGAAACTGCTGATCTACTGGGATTTTCACGCACAACCATCTCTAGGGTTTGCAGAGAATGGTCCGAAAAAGAAAAAACATCCAGTGAGCGGCAGTTCTGTGGGCGGAAATGCCTTGTTGACGCAGAGGTCAGAGGAGAATGGGCAGACTGGTTCGAGCTGATAGAAAGGCAACAGTGACTGAAATCGCCACCCATTACAACTAAGGTAGGCAGAAGAGAATCTCTGAACGCACAGTACGTCGAACTTTGAGGCAGATGGGCTACAGCAGCAGAAGACCACACCGGGTGCCACTCCATTCAGCTAAGAACAGGAAACTGAGGCTACAATTTGCACAAGCTCATCAAAATTGGACAGTAGAAGATTGGAAAAAAAGTTGCCTGGTCTGATGAGTCTCGATTTCTTCTGCGACATTTGAATTTGGCGTCAACAACATGAAAGCATGGATCCATCCTGCCTTGTATCAACGGTTCAGGCTGGTGGTGGTGGTGGTGTCATGGTGTGGGGAATATTTTCTTGGCACTCTTTGGGCCCCTTGGTACCAATTGAGCATCATTGCAACGCCACAGCCTACCTGAGTATTGTTGCTGACCATGTCCATCCCTTTATGACCACAATGTACCCAACATCTGATGGCTACTTTCAGCAGGATAATGCGCCATGTCTTCTTGAACATGACAATGAGGTCAATGTACTCAAATGGCCTCCACAGTCACCAGATCTCAATCCAATAGAGCATCTTTGGGATGTGGTGGAACGGGAGATTCGCATCATGGATGTGCAGCCGATAAATCTGCAGCAACTGTGTGATGCCATCATGTCAATATGGACCAAAATCTCTGTGGAATGCTTCCAGCACCTTGTTGAATCTATGCCACGAAGAATTGAGGCAGTTCTGAAGGCAAAAGGGGGTCCAACCCGTTACTAGCATGGTGTACCTAATAAAGTGGCCGGTGAGTGTGTGTATATATATATAATATGAGTATAATAATTTTTTTTTGTTCCTGCCCTATTGTTTTCAGTTTAGCAATAATTCTCTAGCTGAAGTTTACAATTTTGCTCTCCTCCCCCACCCAAAGCTAGATCCTTTAACCATTGTTTTATTATTGCATACAAGAATATAAACACAAATCAATGTGTACCAAGAAAACCAGATGCAGATAACTCTACAGAGTCTTTATGTTCTTTATTTTTACCTGCAAAGGTTTTACAATATTTTTGAGGCATTTTCTTGTTAAAAGTAGATATGGTACATTTTCTAAAGTTAACTCTCCTAACTAAAACGTATTGTAATACATTTGATTGAAATGTCATGTTTTCATTCAAAAATAAAAGTGTGTTTTGTGCGTTTTACTATACATTTGTCATATCTTCTCTTTTCATACCACGCTTCTGACTTTTTTCTTTGTATTTGTTTAACACAATGCAGGCAATTTTCATTTCATTTTAGAAAAACCTATTT
Source organism: Engystomops pustulosus (assembly GCA_019512145.1). Lineage (NCBI taxonomy): Eukaryota > Metazoa > Chordata > Amphibia > Anura > Leptodactylidae > Engystomops > Engystomops pustulosus. The sequence continues at coordinate 89,853,039 of CM033642.1, read as the reverse complement.
TGAATTTGTATAGAAGTGGCTTACAGCCAAGAGATCTTCTGGATAAAATAAAGAAACTCTGCTGTTAGCTAAGGATCATACATATAAATGGAAGCAGTGTTTTAAAGAAGAGCACATATAAATCAATGTATCACTATGAAATTTATTAAATATAAGTCAATGTATTAAATAATTAATTAAACACCTAAATAAGCACACATAGGGCCAGATCAATCACTCAGGTTTTTCTGTTATTTTTGTGCCAGTTTTGTGACTAAACACCAAAATAGTTGTGCGGCAAAAAAAAACATGTTTTCTTCATTTATCCTACCAATCCAGATGTTTTGCTGCGCCTAATAATCATTCATCATTAGCAGCCTGAAGGTGGCGTAAACTGAGAAGCAAGATCCTGAGCTCTTGTGTAGAGTAGATTATCCCCAGCAGCAGAACTCAGTAGACACTACAGACACTACATGTAGCCTCTGTTTACAAACAATCTGCAAAAGCAGCAGCTCAGAGAAGAAGAGTAGAACAAAGCCAGGACGAGAGGTAGGTGAGGGTAGGTGACCGCCTAGGGCAGTGATGGCTAACCTATGACACGCGTGTCAGTGCTGACACACGTAGCCATATTCACTGACACACGGCTGCCTGAGAGTTAAGTTTCAACCTACATGACCAGGTGCAGGCTGAGAGATTGCACTGAGCTTCCGGCACTCCTCCCTCCACCTCCTCCCCCGGGCCGGCCCCTCCCCATGTGTGAGCTTTGCCTAGTGTCTCCAGTCAGCACAGGTATCAGCATGGGGCACAGCAGGAGAGGTGACCCGGCCATACACCCAGGAGGCTCCTCTGCAGCTCCTGATAGTTGTGGTGGGGGGAAGATGGCATCACAGTCAGAGGTCACATCGCTGCTGCCTTGTGTGATGTCCCAGCAGCTGCCACCTCTACACTGACCATCTCCACAGCAGGGGCAAGGGAGGACAACCACTCTCATCATATAGTAAGTAAGGTCAGTGCACTGTATGATAGAAGACAGTCATCAGGGCTTGTGTGTCAGTTTTGTGATGTACAAGCCCAGACATTGCGAATCTTTTGCTCCTCACACCTTCTCCATGCCAAGAGGGCATGAGGGAGATGCAGACAGCGGCGCCTGCGCCCTCGCTATAACCTGTGAACTTTCATGACAGAAAGTTCACAGGTTACTAAGCATTTCCACACCTGTCTGATTGTAACCGATCTATTACAATGTGCGATTTGCACATAGTAATAGATGATTGGGAAAATCCCCATATACTGCCATAATGTAGTATGGCAGTACATGGTAGGATCAATCAGACAACCTACGGTTAAAGTACCCTAGAAGTTAAATAGTATACATATTTGTTATTTAAACTATAAATATCACAAAATTATGTTTTTTTTGTCAAGGTGACACACCACCCGAGTTATGCTCGGTTTTTTGGCAAATTTTGACACTGTATACAGCCTGCAGCCCCCAGTATACAGCCCCTGCCCAGCCTATAAGGAAAAAAAGTGTACTTACCTTCCGACGCCCCCCACCACTGGGAGGTCCTCTTCTGTCCAATGATGTTCCGGCTCCCTGTCTCCGTGCGGTGCCATCGCTCGAGCTGTTACGTCAGCAGCTCACTGATGTTCTAGTGTGTGCGCTGCCTGTTCGATCAACGGCACCGCGCGGAGATAGGAGCCTAGGGCACCAAAATTAGGATTATGCAGATAGTACAGAGACGGGTCCCCCTTGTAGCAGGAAAGAAGAGAAGTGAGTGGAAGCTGCAGAGAAAGTGTAGCACACTGGTGTCTGAGGATACTGTCCAGGATTACAGGGGTGCAGCAGGAGATCAGCACTGGAGGATCCCCTCTAGGAGAAGCCAATGCTGAGGAGATCACTGGGTGCAGGGTGTCACACACCTGGGCTCTGCTGTGTGTATTATTTTCATGCTGGGGTGTGGGAGAGAAGTAGAGAGGAGATTGTAGCAGCATGTAAGGGCCTAAATTGCACCTAAAGTAAAGAGGTTAATAAGGGACAGGAGCTCAACTCATTACAGATGGTTGTATCTTGTGGTAGAAAGTTGCTCACCTATTTTGGCTAATTAAACTAGCAAGGTATACACAGAAGTAAATACCTTTAACAGAGCACTCGTGTAATGGTCAGGGGCAGACTGGGAACTTTACAAGTAGTAGCACATTGGGGCAGATTTATCAAGCTGTCTGAAATTCAGAATATTCCTAGTCGCCCATGGCAACCAATTAAAGCTCAGCTTTCATTTTACTAGTGCTCATGAATATTTTAAAGGGGAGCTGTGATTGGTTGCCATGGGCAACTCTGACTTTCAGACAGCTTGATAAATCTGCCCCATTATGGGCAGAGTCCTAATAGGTAGGTGGGGTGAGGTTAGCAAACGTTACTACGCAAGCACCACATTGCATATCAGGCCACGCCCATCCCTGCTTGCATTTGTATCTCAACAGCATTGTAAACTGCATATGCATACCCAGATAATGACCCCTAAAATTAGTCCGGGAGATTTTCTTCAGCTGAAGATGTGTGACAATGTTTTTGCTCTTTTTATTTGTAAGTTTTATTACTGTGTAGTTAAAAAAACAACAACTTTAATAAAAAAATGTTCTCACAGACTTTGAGGTCCCTGCTTTTTGACAACAGAGGGTTGGATTCAGTGTATGAGCTTATTGGACCTATTTGGCAAATTTGTCATATTTCTGCCCAATCACAGTGCAGCTTTAATTTCTTCTAGTACTTCTCAGAAATGTAAGCTGTGCTGTGATTGGTTGCTATAGGCATCAACAGGGAAGATTGAGGAAACTGAAAGTATAACAACAACCAGTCACAGCACAGGGGTCATTCTGAATAAGTACTGTAAGGAATGAAAGCTGCTCTGTGATTGGTTGCTATTGGTCCATTGCCCTCATTCGATGATTGTATTACCTCTTTACTTTACAGAGGGCACAATTTTAACCCTTACCATACCAGGCGTCTCTGAAAATTTTGCTGCATTTTTGGCCATTTGCATTTTGGCCAGAGCAATTTTTACAGCAGACACTTGCCCCATTTTTAAAATTACATTAAAGAGTTTATAGACAAAGGCACCTTCACGCAATTTTGATTAAAATTATAACATTTTATTTAAAATTTTACTTTGACTAGGGTCAACATATGCAAAGAGTTTGTATGTTCTCTCTGTGCTTATTTGGGTTTCCTCCGGGTTCTCCGGTTTCCTCACACACTCCAAAACATACTAGTAGGTTGATTAGATTGTGAGCCTCATTGGGGTCAAGGACTGATTTGGCAAGCTCTGGGCAGCACTGCGTTATCTGTGTGCGCTATATAAATAAAGGAATTCTTATTATTATGCATACAGTTTCCATGTGGTTAAATTAGCATTTTCTTAATGTAAAGGAAATCAACCAGCGGATTTCCTACTTTTAACTTTTATCTGCATTTTTTTTTTACACTTTTTGTTATAAATGTCACAAATCCACATGTGTGGGTGGGCTATGTACCGGAGTGGAGTGGACACTACTGTAATTTTCGATATATGTATTCGAGGCTGTAGCCTGCATTTTTAAGCACTCTAGCCACACCCCAAGGAGATGGTGACATATGAAATTGACTAAACCTAGAAATTACTACTTATATAAACACATGTAATTGGGCACAAAACAAATTGACAGCAAGCTGAATTTAGAAGTACCCAATTTCAATAAACTGTGAATGTTTAGAATTTTTAGATAACTTTTTTTTTTCAAACATTTAAAGCATGTGCACTAATTACAATTAACATGGTAAATCAGGGTTAAAAAAAAAGCCATATCCTGACAAAAGCAGTATAATGCCCTTGCGTGACAAGGACCATACCATAAATACGGAACCACCCTATGTGGCACCATTGTGATCTTTAGTACCCACTTCTTATATACATAGGAACTATTAATTCTTGTATACTTACACCAAGCCTGTAACGCGTATTGTATGCATTTTGAAATAAACAAATGAAGCTTCAAATCTGAAGAATTTCTGGAGATTGTCAAGCATCAAACTTACAGAGGGGCATCATATCCTCAAGGATACAACAGACACTTACCCTAAATACCCACCATTGTATGGAAAGTCCATGGAGAGACTGCTAACCAATACACATACAAAGCAGTTTGCGAGTCATTGATTTGATCTAATATATATTTTATTACTTTAGTTATCCTGCTCATGATGCACTTGTCCTAATCTCTTTTTTAACTGTAATATAAAGATAGTTTAGTCCACAATCACTCTGTGCTGATATTAAAAATCAGCACCTGCACTATGGTCATTTTACTGTATAATTGGAGGGTCTGTCACATCTCCTGTTCACCGTGCTGCGCAGAGATCTAGGAGAGGGTTAAAACCATAAGCTTGTGTGGTTAGCTTGCCTGCCTTTCAATCATCTCATTAGCTAGCTATAAAGCTTTCTTGGGGCTGATTTTTCCTGCCAGTTATTTGATTTAGCTACATGTGTTTCAGCTTGACCTGGATTTCAGTTGCCTACCTTCTGCTTATTACATTTTGATGATCACGTCTTGCCTCCTGATTTTGTGACTTCTCCTTTAAATACCATTTTAGTCTCTGACATGCTTTCATGGTTTGACTTGGATTAATGACATTGTCTTTCCCATCTCACAATGCCTTGGGAAATATGCCCTGTCATGGTCCATCATTTAGACCAAATTTATGGAGTAGGCAGGACCAGAGGGGGGGGGGGTTATTATCAGGGCTCACTCTTCCTATCACCCCTCCTGACCTTACAGGGGCTCTTTAAGTATGTGGTGTTATAATTTAGTGACCAGACTTTAATAACTAATAACTCTTAGAATCTATAGTATTTGCTGTAGCAACTGCATCATAATTTCAGTGGCCTCTATTTAGAGTAAAATCAATAGCTACTTCTACATGCCATGTCACCTATTTGGGACATACATTAGAGTAATATAGATATGGGTATATTTATTTTTTTACTTTTAATTTTGGTAGGTTTAGCCCCTCTAGTGAGGAAATGAACTTCTTGTTCATGTGTCTTGTGCTCATACAAAGGTCTTGATTATTATATTTTAGTTCAATACTCATATCTCTTGAATACAGTAGAGTTTACAGACCTAAGGTAATTATGGTGCATTAAGGATCTTAAGATGCATTAGTCTTCATGAATAATTGCAGCAGATGTCCAAACGATTTCATAGTTCTGAGCTATGAACTCTCCATTCTGACCTCATTGTTACCAGCATGCTGTAAAGGGGTTTGAAAACAAAGCTAATTTCTCCCATAATGCAACCCTTGCAGATGCTCCTGAGATCAGAGGGGCTCCACGTAAGCATGAGGTTCAGCCACTACTCCCAGATCGGTAGCTAGTGTGTGTGTGTGTCGTGTGTGTTCTTTAGCATGTATGTATCAGAGTATGGCAACAAGGAAGTTTTTAGATTATTTAGCCAACAGTGCAAACCTCAAAATTTGCACCCCACCCAAAGTTATTTGACAGTTGCTGTGTAACCTAGTAATTAATATTTTGGCAGCAGTGGCCAGACAAGCACTATTGAGCCCTGCCTGACCTCCTGAATTCAGCATTCATTACCATGGCTGTGGGATATGCAGTAACTCCTGGACATTTCATATATAAAAACTTTTTGTTTCTTTGTGCAATCACTCCAGCAGAGGTGGTCGTATCCAAGGACACAGTCTTCTTTCCAAGGGACCATATGACTACATTCATGAGAAATTACCTTCACACAGGTAAATAGTTTGAATAACAACTAATTGAAGAAATGTATATATATGGTAGATTAATAAAATTGAACATAAATGCAGAGATGAGAATACCCCTTTACGTAACAGAGAGGCATGATGGAAACTGAGTCCATACCAGCGCTTTTTTATTATGCTCTAAGGAAAGGTGAATGGAAGATATTCTGTTAACTTTCTGTTCCCCATGGGAATACAAGTACAGAGGTTTCCTTCCAACATGTTTCGGTTTATTTAAAATAGCAAAAATTATTTTTGCAAAAGCTCTTTTTTTGTTGTAAGAAATATCTGAAAAGGAGGATGGAGATGTGCTGATGGAAAGGTGATGTGGTCTTACATACATAAATACCATTCTATACATCTCCAATACATAATGTCCCAATACAAGCTATACACAATTAAAGCATCTACTGTAAACATTTACATGATCATACATACAACCAGACACACCCATTACCATATACAGATATACATGTCCACACGCAGTTGAAACCAGTGTTCTAAATATATGTTTTTATATTTACAAAAGCCAGAAAACTGAGAGGGGCATTTTTATTATTTTCTGCAAAGTTACAAATGTACATACATACCATTAGTATTTGGTTCTATTGGCTACATTCACACGAAGTATGCCTGCCGTACCATAGTACGCCGGGCATACATTGGCGCCAGGGAGAGGAGGAGGGGATGAGTATCACTCACCCCTGCCCCTCTCCATAGCGATATATGGCCTCAGCGCCAAAAGATAGTACATGTCCTATCTTTCTCCCGGCTACGGAATGGTGTGGTGCCGCACGTGTGCTGCACCGTACCGCTCCCGTAGGGCAACAAACGAAAAAACAAGTGTGCACTGTGTGCAAATCCAGCTCACCCCTCTTGCAGCATTAGGCTTCCAATTGAGTGCAGGTGCTCGCAGATCCACGTACAGGCTTCAGTACATCGTAGTGCAGAAAATAGATTCGACCTCGGCACAAATCCGCAAATTCAGGAAGCGTGGCTCAGTATAAAAACATTCTTCTTTATTTGAAAATCATGCATAAAAAGCTATCATATGCACAGGTATCAAGAGAGCAACCCATAGGGCGTTGTGAGCCCATTGTCGGCCGTATATACGTTTGTGTGATTATAGCCTTAAACTGTATGACTCAGGTCAAATGTTTTGGATATCCTTCCAAAAGCTTCTCACAATATCTGGTAGGAATTTGGGCCCATTGATTCTGACAGTACTTGTGTAACTGAGCCATGTTTGTAGGCCGCCTTGCTCACACCTGCCTTTACAGCCTTGTCCATAAATTTTTAATAATATCGAGATCAGGGCTTTGTGATGGACACTAAAAATCATTGCCTTAGTTAACCCTAAGCCACTTTGTAACTAGTTTGGCAGTATGTTTTGGGTCATTGTGTAATGGTCCGCTGAACGGGTCCCTTGCAAACCTTTACATTTAAGGTATCCACAGAGATGTTGGTGTAGTGTGGCTGACTAGATCCTATAGCAGTGATGGCAAACCTTTCAGAGACTTCTTCACCCTTAACAGGATGAATCACAGGCCCTGAGAATGGGCTTCAATGATAATCCACCTCTGTCCACTCCTCCTTGCTCCTCCCTTACTCTTCAAGTCCCTTTAAAATAGTGCTGAACATGGCACGTTCTTGGCTGCCTGTGACTGCAGGAGGAGGAGTCCTGAATGGTGACCTTTGTGCTGGGTGATGGCCCGGGTGCCCACAGAGAGAGCTCCAAGTGCCACCTCTGGCACCCGTGCCATAGGTTCGCCACCACTGTCCTATAGTCTATGTGGTTTCTATATGAAGTTGCCTTTAATGATATATTCATTCTCTTTAATTCATTGGTATTGACGCCATCTACTGATCATAACTGTTAATGCAGCTGTATGTTATCTACATGGGAAGGAAAGGTTGATTTATTAATCAATGGTAAGTGTTGCTTTGCCAATCCTGTTCTGTCCTGAGGTTTCTGATTGGTTGGATGTTTGGTTGGAAGTTCCAGATTCTTCTGAGACCTGCACGTGAGAGGACATTGCAACACCCTCGCCGATGCAAGGCAGAGAGGTGGTTGCACATACCTCCCACCATGTAGTTTGCAGCCTGTGAAGGGTCTGATCAACCCCACAGCATGTCACTATATAACAACTATATCACACAGATGAGCACTGCAGTGGTAGAACCTGCCTGGTAAGGCAGGAGTTAATTGTTTTATGTGATGCAATTCCAGCAGCCAATCACATGTGTTACACTCTGTTTCTGTGAGCTGAGATGTAATTGGAGGAGTAGCCACCACCTGACCAGTGGGAGTAACAAAACCCCTGGTCAGGAAACTTCTAGAAGTCAGTCAGACCCAGGAGTCTGCAGAAGAAGACTGGAGTTAATCCAGTGAAGTCAGTCTTAGGCTAGAGCTGACACAGCTCAGTTCAGCTAAGCAAGTCTGTGCAGCCAGCACACCAGACAAGAGCAGGTGAGCCCAGCTCCCTGCCTGAGTGTAGTGAGTTAGCGAGTGAGGAAAGGGATATCATCCTACCTTCAAGGGTGATATCTGAAGCAACCCAGGACACGCTGAAGCTTCGTACTAGGACACAGCTATCTCCCAGCCTGCCATTGCATCCAGGCTGATCCATCCTGGGGCTCCCTCCAACTACATCTCCAGCATTCCTCCATTCTGTTAAGGCACGTTGCTACGGTTCCTGTCGGTTCCAATAAAGAACTGTAAGTTGTTTTTGTTCAACGTCTGGTCCCTGCTACTGCGGTTGTCACCATCACGGGCACCCTGTCCACCACACAGGGACTCATACTCTAGACACCAAAGGGTTGCCCCAGGGAGAACCGCTATAGCAGCCTCTCCCTCATCATTTCTTGCCAACACCACCCTGCTGGAGACCTGCTTGGCTGTAGGACAGCCCTCCGGTTCCCCATACCAAGCACCGTGACACTAGCGTGCCTAGGCCGCAACCGCCAGCCACTCAGGTACTGCGGGCCCCGGCTGTCTCCAGGCCCCAAGAAAAGACTAGGCCCCGGTGGGGGATGTTGCAACATAAGCCTGCAGACATAAGCCTGCTGCTGTCTCCTACCTGAGGATAATCTCCCTCCATCAGGCTTTGGCCCTAAGATTTCTGCCAAAGCAGTTTTCCTACCTTCTCCAGCCCCAAGTTCCCTAATCTGGGCTGGGAGCTTCCTCTACCAGACTGCATCCAACTAGCTACTTTGGACATTGGCAGACAGGACCTACCTCAGCCTGTTATCTTGCTGCATTCCAGTTCTGGAATAAAGGAACTATATGTTGATGTTATAAATCATGTCTCCATGTGTGATCCCTGGCTGCTGCTAACATCATGGTCCTCCTGTCTACCATCTACCCAGGGATCCCTAAAACATGCATACATCCATACATCCAGCCCCAGTGGGGAAACCTCCATCATACTGCAGCCTCCCCCTCTACTTGCCCCCATCCTCGCTGGCTTTGCCCAGCATGGATGAGGCCTGTTCTACCTGGACCGAGCAGCCATGACAAGTCAAGTGCTAGGCTACACTAAATATTGCCACCTATTACCTCCGACCATCAATGTGCCACCCACCTAATAATAACCCCTCAATAAAGAGTGACATAAATACTATACACAAGAGTTCCCCTTTAATAACCCTTCAATTTGTCCCTAAGTTATCCCCCCACACTACAACCCCCACCTAATAATGCTTCACACCAGATCCACACTAATTATGCCACAATGTCATCACTCTAGTATTACCCTCACAATAATTATGCCCCCGTGCCAGTATTGCTCCCATCCATACATCCAGCCCCAGTGGGGAAACCTCCATCATACTGAAGCCTCCCCCTCTACTTGCCCCCATCCTCGCTGGCCTTGCCCGGCATGGATGAGGCCTGTTCTACCTGAACCAAGCAGCCATGACAAGTCAAGTGCTAGGCTACACTAAATCCAGCCACTAAGGAACCAGGGAAATCCAGCTTCCCCCAAGCCATTGGAATAGACCCCAGTGGGAGGACATTGCAATTGTCTATTTGGATGGCCCATTTGCACTTAAGTTTTAACTTCCTGGCTGATGTCTTGAGAAGTTCCTCCACTATTGCAACATAATCTTTTTTCCTCATGATGTCATCTATTTTGTGAAGTGCACTAGTCCCTCCTGCAGCAAAAGAACCCCACAACATGATGCTGCCACCCCAGTATTGAACAGTCGGAATGGTGGTCTTTGGCTTGCAAATTTCTCCCATTTTCCTTCAACCATAATGATGGTCATTATGGACTAAAAGTTTTATTTTTGTTTTGTCAAACAACAGGACATGTCTTCAAAATTAAGGTCTTTGGAGTTTATTTATCATTGGTTTTATTGGGACTTTTTGGTGTGAAAATGTATTTTGCTACCTTTCACTGCTAAAATCACTGTAAGGAATCCCCCAAATGTGTCATTTCAATGCAGGGCAAAAAATGTCATGTGAACTTAGCCTAACTTATACATATCCTGTCAGGCTGAGATATCTCTACACTGGGCCACTTGACATACAAAACAGCCCTAATGTATTCCCTGAACCTAAACTCACAAGAAACACAATGATCCAGGTGTGTTAGTTGTAACAATACAACATGCTTCTCTGATTTTCTGCCGTTAATCCAATTTGATGTAGATTTACTTTATAGCAAAATCTAATCGGAATCGGTTGAAATATGTATTTTACTGCTTAGACAAAGTAATCTTTTATAGAAAACAGAGATTTGTCACAAGTCATTTTTACTAAATACCCACAGATGTGTTTGCATTAAATACATCCAGTGTTAGTCAAAAACACAAGATTGTTTGACCTGAATATACGTCTGGAGTATGCATGGAAAGTATTGTGGTCATTATGTTATTACTGTATCCTGTTAGTGCATGTATGTGTATGATGAATATTCTGCCAAACACTTTGGATCTCATCTGTCTCAACAGAGTTCACATTTTCTTGGACTTACTTCTAGAGCTATGACATCCTGCTGATCAGTGAAAACCAAGGAACTCTTATTTCTGTCTTTCTGCCAGCGATTAAAATAGATACAGATCTTCTATCACTTTCATCATGTCCTCTTGTCAAACTACCACTGAGATTTAATTACAGGGCGACAGTAGGATCAGGAATGTTTGTAGCCTAACAGACAGACATAAAATTAATAGACTTTTCATTCCCCACTGTGTCGATTCATGGGAGTGTACACAATTTATCGCAGCCTAGCCTTTTGTATATTATAATGCAACACAGAGATTAGTAAGTATGTCATGTTTCAATTGACAGCTTGATGTGGAATGTCTAATACGTTTATAAATACTTGCAGCTTGCAACAAATGCTAATTTGTGACATTACATTAGTAGTCTCTTTAATGATCTTTTATGTATATTCTTCACAAGTGGAGAAGCCGGAGGTAAGTATAGCATAGTAAGTATAGAGTGCAAGGGGCTCTGCCCTGGACAATTCATTAATAGGTGGGGATGGGGAAGCTCTGCTGTGGACATTTTTATAAGCGAGAATGGGCTATTCTGTGGACATTTCATAAAAGGGGGCTCTACTGTGGATATTCCATTAACCCCTACTTGCACCAGGATGTACTATTACGTCCTGGTGTTGCGGAGGGTGTATGTTCCCTATGCTGTACTGAGGAGACCCAACAAGGTCAAAACAGTAGTGTCTACAGTTGGGAGAAATTTTTTTCTCCTGATGCTAATAACTTTTTCATACTTTGGTGTACAGAGCTATGTATGGTGTCTTTTTTTTGCAAAATTAGCCGACATTTTCATTGCTACCATTTTGAGGAGTGTGCGACATTTTGATTACATTTTTATGTCATGTAAAAAGGTGTAAAAGTTGCGCTTTGGACATTTGGGCACCATTTCCCGTTTTGGAGGTCACCACCGGCAATAATCGTTTTTATATTTTGATAGATCGGGCATTTTGGGATGCGGCGTTACCTAATTTGTTTGTGATTTTTACTGTTCATTACCGTATATACTCGTGTATAAGCCGAGTTTTTCAGCACAAAAAATGTGCTGAAAAACCTTGCCTCGGCTTATACACGAGTCGATGATAAAAATAAATAAATACTCACCCTCCGGTGTCCCCAATGTTCCTCGCGGCTCCCGGCGGCTCCCGATTCCTGTCGCGGCTCCCGGTGGCTTCTTCACTCTTCACTGGCCGGGAGATCGCGCTGGCCGTCGCACACTGAGATGCGACGCTGTTGCCGCGGATGACGTCATCAGCGGCGACAGCTCCCCCTGTTCGGGGGAGCGACGATCTGAAGAAAGATGGCGGCGCCCATGCATCGCCATGCTTTAAGTGCCGGCGGCAACTTTGCCGGCAACAGGGAAGAGGTTAACACCTGTAATCGGTGCAAGCACCGACTGCGGGTGACAGCGATGGGTCTTTGCTGCAATATGCAAGAAAGCCCATCTCTGTATGAAGAGGGCTCAGACTGTGAGCCCTCTTCATACACCCATCATAGCTCTACGGCGGATATATCCGTCCAGAGCATGAAGGGGTTAAACCTTTATTTTTTGTGGCTTTAAAAAAAAGAACAACAGATACCATATGGATGTGAAAAGAAATGGTTGCATCTATTCTTTATAGTAGGTAACTTGACAGCTGGCTGCCTGATATCTTTGGCAGTTATCTTAGGTCTTGTTATGTACCATAGAGCCTGTTTAAGTGACACGGGCTTGTATATGTAGAGAGTGATGTTTATAGAGTAACTATCATTTTTAATTTAACAATTCTCTAAAGACTTTCCTTAGCAAAGCTAGAACTGAGCCCAATTCAGTGTCTTTGAGACTACTGGAAATAGTACTCGACTATTTCCAGCACGCCCGTAGAGAATGCTATCTTGTAAATTGGAAATAACATTTAACCAGGACAACTGCTTTAAAGATACTGGAGTAAGATAAAGTTTCAAGAAAATACAGTCGTCTTGTCTGAAGCACTGTATTAAACTCTATTTATACTGGGGAAAGTATTAAACATTACCGATTTTGCAAGTTTTCCCACCTACAAAGAATGGAGAGGTGTTTATTTATTGTAGATTCACTTCAACTGTGAGAGACAAAATCTAAAATAAAATCCAGAAAATAACATTGTATGATTTGTAAATTATTAATTAGCATTTTAATATTTGGTACAGAAACCTTTGCAATTACAAAGGTCAGACATTTCCTGTAGTTTTTGCACACACTGCAGCAGAGACTTTGGCCAACTCCTCCATACAGATCTTCTACAGATGTTTCAAGTTTCAATATTGTTGCTGGGCAACATTGACTTCCAGCTCCCTCCAAAGATTTTCCGGTGGGCTCAAGTCTAGAGATAGGTTGAACCACTGCAGGACTTTTAGGCCAAAATCGGTGCTTCACATTTGGGATATTGTTCTTGTGGTTGTACTTATCCTTCTTCCTCAAAACATGGCAAGTGGAGTTGATACTAATAAGTTCTATTTTGTCTTATCTGACAACATGACCTTCTCCTATTCCTGCACTGGATTATCTACATGGTTATTGGTATACTTCAAATGGACCTGGATATGTGCAGGGTTAAGCAGGGGGACCTTGCGTGTCCTGTAGGATTCTAATCTATGATGGTGTAGTGGTAATCTGATGGGGATCTTTGAGACTGTGGTCCAAGTTCTCTTCAGGTCATTTACCAGATCCTCCTTTGTAGTTCTGGGCTGCTTCCTGATCTCTCTCAGGACCATTCTTATCCCACAAGGGGTGATTGTGAATAGAGTCCAAATGCGAGGATGATTGAGAGTGAACTTGTTTTTTTCTATTTTCTAATAATTGTGCCAGTAGGAGGAGGAGCTTCTTAAATAGAGAGACAGATTTCTTGCTCCTTCATAGGGGGTCAAACACTTATTTGATCTAATAAAATTAATTATTTAAAAACCATAGAATGTGGTTTTCTCGATTTCTTTACATTCTGTCTCTCACAGTTGTGAGACTTTCTATTGTGTACCTACCTTTCCATTCTTTGTAGGTGGGAAATCTTGCAAAATTGGTAGTGTATGAAATTATTATTTTCCCCACTGTATGGCAACTCATTAGGGTAGATTTATTTATCAAATTTTCCCCATTTTGCGCCACCAATTCGTAACATGAGCCTGATGCCAGACTAAATTTAATGTCCAGTATCTAAATATTAAATGGGATTAGTCATCAGCCGCTGTGTGATCCATCATAAGATGGATACTGTTATGTTAGCTTTAATGATGAATGTGTATAGCAGGGAATTGATAGTGGGGATGAATGTGAATAGTGAGAATAGAGCTAAAATTACGGAATTTATTTACGTCTGTAGACATTTCTTAGTCATCATTGTCATGGCTTGGTAGTAACAGTGAATTGTATGAGGGGGTAAACCAATGTTTTAATATTATTGATGGCCTGAGACGTGATGGTAGACAAGATAAGTAAACAAAAACATAACAGTTCATGAAAACCTAATGATCCATGCAGTCTACTTGCTTTTCTATAGACTAGCAATGTAAGTAATGCTCATTCTTAGATCTATGGGAATTTAAGGAATGTAGTTTTATAGTTAGTTGTTCCAAACAGTAATTGCGTGTGACCAGCTCTAAGGGAATAAATAGGAGTAAGAAGGTTTTTACTAGGTTCATATTGCTTGAGGAGGCAATTACCAGTGATTCCTCTGGTAAAAAAAAAAATCATGTTTTCTGAGGAGATTCTGTTGCTATCGGCTATAGCAGGTATGGTATTATGGCATCAGTTTTTTGTCAGTATATATCCCAGTTAGTATTATGTCTGCAAGTGGCGTGAGGTCAATTCAATGGATTTTTTCGTAGTTGTTTTACACAAAACACAAGATGAACTCAGAGGTTAGATTGTAATTCACCAAAGCCTTTTCCTAAGGCCAGGAAGTAACTTACTGAAAAATATCCTACCTCAAGGTTGCATTAAAAAAGCCTTACAACTGATTAAAGGTCAGATCCAGTATAAAATATCATATGAATGCTCCTTGGGGCAGGGCCACACACACCGGGGAGAATCCGCATCATGTTACTCAGGAAGATGTGGCCCGTCCTAACTACCCTTTCATGTATTTTACCCTTATTTTTGTGGGAACGTGTAATTCTACTTGTTTTTCATGCCCATGTCAGATATAAACGGACCAAGAGCCCAGTGGTTGCAACTATATTTCTCCTGTATTTACTGACTTTTCTAGGGAAACTAAGACCTTCCCTTTTTTTGGAAACCTCCATAAAAGTTCCTATTAGGATGTACTCTCCTTGCTAAAAGTATTGTAGTCTGAAAATCATGGTGATTAATTCAGGGGGTTCTTTATATAATTTCATTAATTGTTGACACTGTACGTCATGTAATTAATACTTGGAGAGGTTTGCAGTTTATGATATAATTCAGGGGGATTATGATACAGTGATTCAGAGGATGCTGATGTAAATATATTTATTAATTCGGGACACAGTATTTGATACTATTTAGAGAGGGCACATTATAATAAAAAAGAAATACTTTATGTAATTTATTTAATTAGGGGCAATAATCTGTGTTATAATTTGGGTAAAAATGTAAGATATAACATACTTAATTGAAAGCTGACGTGTAATTGAGAAGATGTGTATGGTCAATTATGGCTAGTGTAGTGCTATGCAATTCATGACACTGTATACAAGATATAAATTGTGTGGTACTTTATATAACATTAATTTATAATATTATTAGTTGAGGGATTATATATAATTATATTTTGGAGGTGTTGTATTTGACACAATTTTATATGGGTGCTAAATATAGTATAATTCATTTAGGGGGGCTTCTGTATATTACATAGTTATAACGGAAAAGGCAATGGGCAGGGTTGAGGGGAAGTGATGTAAGGGCACACAATTCTATATTTTAATGTAACCATCAGTGCTACTTGCCATAACAAGGCATCCAGGCCCTTTTTATTGATTTCGGAAGTATCTGCTATAACCAGTTTATGCTTATAACAATTCTCTCTTCCTGGTGTGGTCAAACCAATGCTTTGTACAGTGGTAATATTACATACCGTATATAAGGTGCACAAAAAATCCTTTAATTTTCTCTGACATCAAATGTGCGCGTTATAGTCCAGTGCACCTTATATATGAACCGTATCTACAGACAACAGCTGCCTTGAACTGTGCACAGGTCTGCCACCTGCTGGTCATTCCTCCTTATAATCAGGTGCGCCTTATAATCCGGTGCGCCTTTTATGTGAACCTAGACGTTTTAACAGGCATTTATTGATGGTGCGCCTTATACTCTGGTGCGCCTTATAGTCTGAAAAATACTGTACCTATCCTGGCTTTAGAGGCAGTTGATTACATTGCATTAAATGCCGTAAATAAATTCTGATTGATCTGAATATTGGTGGGACAGCTGTATATACGGTAATATTATTACATTTTGGGGATGTATATAAAATAATTAAATTAAACATCAAAATGGGTGGCAGCTCACAAGCTCTGTTCTCTACCCATCCTAACCTCACCCCTTGCATGAAGACTACCCTTTCTTTCTTCATGTACTGGCATCAGGGACACTTTGCCAGCTTAGCTTCAGTGGACTCTGTTGTAGTTAATCTACTGCAATGTACAGCACTAGGGTCACATCTCTAAATAATCTGTCCACATGCTTCAACTATAAACTGAAATATAGAGTGGTTTGTGCTGTGAGTTATGATGTCAATTATTGTTTATTGTGTTTTACCAGTATATTTCTAATCTTTTACTTTGCAAGGGTTCAAACCTTCAGCAGAACTACAGAGAAACCTACATGTGAGCCATGGCAAAACCCAAATATATTAAGGATGGTTTTTGTTGTGTCGACTTCAGGAAACTCATTTCACAATTTCCCAAGTGGAAATTTAGCAGCTTATCTGTCACATTGTTCAGTTTATAATAGAACAAATTTGTCTAATATCAGATATAATATGCATCATTGTTATAATGAGTCATACTAAGGGACACTGGGAGAGTTTACATGCTTTTTCATTTTGCTGTATTCTCTGTTTTGCTTTTTAAGAGTGATAATTCATGAAATAGGAATCATACAATCCTGGATCTCCCCCTTGTGGCTGATGTGCTAATGTAATATGAAAAACAACTGGCCAGCAATGTTTGAACACATTTGATACTGAAGTATGAAATGTTACATTGATGGACATGGAAGTGATGCATACATGCAATGTATATTTTTTACATTCTTGGTATGATTAATCACAGTCACACTTGCATAACACACACTAATTTACCTACAAAGTGACAATACCTGAGGAGTACAGTACAACCAGCAATCATATATTTTATATGCACAGGAACAAACAAAACATGTTTGACTGTAAATACATATTGCAAGAAAACAAAGCTAGGACCGAGAGTCTGAGCTGAATATTTATAGGGAGGAGAGGCCCTGCCCCAGGTGGAGGATCCGGTAACACTTTGCGTTTTGAAACGCACTGCAGCAGCTGAGGAGAGGTGATTTGTCTAATTACATTACTTACATTAATTACTTAACAATGTGAATGTGATGTTAATGCATGTGTTAACAAAACAATGCATTAATGTGATGTTAACACAAATATTGACGGTAATGTAATTAGGCAAATCACCTCTCCTCAGTTGTTGTAATGAGTTTCAAAATGACACCCCAACCAAAACGCAATGTGTAACCGCACACCAAGGACTGTTCGAGAATGCACTGTGTGACAGGCCGGTGACACACGTGGCGTTTTTGGTACTTTTTTCATTGCGTTTTTGCATCCTTATAAAACGCATCAGTTTTGCAATCAGGCAGTCCGTGGGTTAAGTACAAGATAGGTTCCAAAGGTTTGTTCTTCAATTGAATTTGTATGTAAGTTGAAAAAGTATATTTCATAATTGTAGCCAGACAAATTTTTTTTGCCCCAGTGACAATTGGAGTTTCAAAATTTCTTGCTGTACCAGGACCAAGAATTATCAATAAAGCTTCATTACAGACATCTTACAGTTGATCATTGCAGTCTGGGACTATAATAAAGCATTCAGAGAGCGTCACGATGGGCAGAGGGGTCTGTCTTTAACTTTTTTTTTTTCACATGAGTGATTTTTGACTGAAACCATTTTGGCTTATGGACACATACATATTGGTTTTCTCTTCCTGGCTTCAGTGATTTTTCATTGATGACTTACGGAACCATTCCTTTTTCATGGGCTTTTTCACACTGACAACCGTGGATCAAAGGAAAAAAAATGAAATGTGAAAAAGCCCCTTGAAAAGAATGGTTCAGTAAGACACCAGTGACAAATCACTGAAGCCAGGAAGAGAAAACCAATCTGTATGTGTCCATAAGCCAAAATGGGTTCAGTGAAAAATCACTCATGTGAAAAAACCCGCCAATGTGAAACCACCCTAAGGGCTCTTTCACATTGGCGTTGGTGCTCCATGTGCGTTGACAACGGATCAGTTTTGTATTCGTTTTGTCTCTGTTTTCACTTCCATTGTGTCTCCATTTTATCTCTGTGTCTGAAAAAAAAAACCTGTAGGTTTAACATTGCTTTGAAAACATCACACCTGGTTTTTCAGCCTCATCAGTGAAAAAAATTGATATTTCATCAGTTTTTTTGTGGACCCATAGACTTTTATTGCCTTCTGTGATCCGCATCAGTGAAAAAGATATGACATGTTTCATAATTTTTGCCACTGACAACGGATTAGTGAAAATACAAGCCAATGTGAAAACACCCATAGATATCAATGGCTTTGAGAGGCATTCATAGAAATCACTGAACCACAGAGGTGAAAAACAACACCAATGTTAAAGAGGACCTGTCACCCAAAATTTCGGCACTAGGAGCTGCTTACTGCTTACATGCGTCATGCGCCAGCCACCGCCCTTAACCACGCCCCAACCCCACCCCCTCATGAATACGTCGGACAGCTCTGAGAGCGATCCGATGAGTACATTGTACCCCGCTGCAGTGTTATATAGCGATACCGGAGGTTTCCAGTAATGCTATCCTTCTAACACTGCAGTGTTTGTTCAAGCACAAGGAGCTGCTTACTTTAGTAAGCAGCTCCTAGTGCCAAAATTTTGGGTGACAGGCCGTCTTTAAAGAGCCCTAAGGCAGTGCACAGAGAGATGGGTGTGACAGATAGAAGGTCAGCCAGCCAATGGAGCCCAGTTCACACTGACGGAAAAAGTCAGGAAAAGTGGCAGTCTGTTTTGTGAGATTTTTCTTGGCTTTTCTGCTGGTCAGATATATATTATTAAGGTTTTCCCTTATTGATACATGTGGTGTTTGGTCTTTAGTGAATTTGTGATTTTTCAAAACAAAAGTCGCAAAAAGTATCCAAAAGTCACAATCAGTTCTAAGCTAATTTTTATGCCTGGTCAGGGGCAGCCATATATTTGCACCAAAATTTGTTAATTTTTAGAGACTTTTCTAAAAAAGTTGCAACTTTCACATCTGGATTCAGGGGATATCTCAGGGAACACTGCAGAAAGCTAGACAATGGCAAAATCTGAACGAAGACTGTCTTAGGTGTAAAAAAAAAATTGCAGAAATTGTATCAAAAATTAAAGAAAAAGATAAGCCCAAAGTTTGATACATGTGTCCCAATGTCTCCTAACTCTGCTGGTGAGAACCGAAGAAGATCCTGACAGACATGACAGTAGTATTTATAACAAATTATAGCTGGTGGTCCAGGGTAGTTAAAAGCTCCAATACTATACCCTAGCTCTGAAACATGATGATAAAGCCACACTTAATGCTGTGTCTTAGGTGCTCATTGTAGTAGGGGAGTCCAGCACGGAGCTTCTTCTGCTTTGCGTCGCAATCAAAGTTTTCCCTACATCCTCTACTAGGGGGAGCTCACTGCACAGAGATTCAATAGGTTCTATTCACTTCTGTAGCTGCTGTGAATATTCACATGCTCTGAGTTCCTAGCTGTATAAACAGACAGATAGAAAGAGCTTTTATTTATGTCAAGTAGTGCCCCTCATTCTAGTTTTAAAAACACATATTGGGGAAATTACTATTTTTGTAAGATTAAAAAATGAGCTTCAGAAATGTCATGGAGTGGTTTAGAAGTTGGAAAACTAGATTCAAAAGCTGCACCCAAATTGAGCAATGAAAAAAGCGTGAGTGTCAGAAAAATGAGGTTTTTCAACACACGTGATATTTTCCAACACAAACAGGCACAAAACCATTAATAAATGTGCCCCATGGTGCTTAGGCTGAAAACTATACAGTATTTAAACTGGGAGTCACATCTCCTGCGCTGGCCATACCGCTGTGTTCACAAGTGGCTGGATGAACAAGGGGCGGATCTGCAGTACTGTCCGCAGGTAATTGTCAATAATTCATTAAAAAAATAGGGTCAGATTTTACCTCTATAAACAAATAGACCCCTCTGGTAGGATTTGAAGTGTTCTTTCTAGAATTCTCTCTTTATGTAAAATTTCACCCATTATTTTGAGATGAGTTACTTTTAGAGGCTAGAGGAGCAGGGTCCCATCAGAAGCCTGAAGAAGGACTTCTAGAATGGACATTTTATTCCCTTCCTGAGGGTCCTGGTAGTTTAATAGGGTACAGTCTGGTGACTTTAATAATGACCTTAAATGGTTTAGAGGTGCCTATAGCTAATGTATATTGGATGAGATTTTACAGAATTTCATTCAAATGATGTGACAAAAAGTCACACCACTATGTGAAGCATATTTTTACCTGCAGCTTTTCACTTTGGAATTATAAAGAAATAATTACATTATTATTCTCATAGCCTGTTACAGCCCAGTATTATGACATTACTAAAAGAGAGCTACTCTTAATATCAATTATGAGTTTCCACATTTAGTTATTTGATACTGTCTTTTAAGGTAAAACTGGAAGTGAATTGAAAAAAAGCCCAAAACATCTATTTGTGCCCAGTTCTCTCACTTTCTGACCCACACCTGGTTTGGGAGGATGTGGAAAACAAGCCTCTAGTTTCTGTAACAAGCGGTCTAATAAGCATGTGATGTTTGTGTTATGACATTAAACTGGTCATAGAGTATATACTACTTTCATCCCACAATTCACAGGAAACAGGAAATGAACAATATGACTCAAACACAATTTACTTCTCTATAGAGGGAAAGACAAATGAGATTTGTAATAAATATGTATAGGGAAGCTGTTAAGGTCAGATCATTATAGTTCCTTTTATGTGTTTACCATGAGTCAAAAAACAGAAAGTCAATGCTCACCTTTCAGATAATAATAATAATAATAATAATACTTTATTATCCCAAGCGGGAACTTAAAGTGTCACCTCTGCAATACATCAAAATGACAAAACATCACATATATAAAAAAGAACTCACATGAGAAAAACACATATACAATAAGACAAAGTAAAAACACCAATACACATAAGTAAGTTTCACCCGATATTCAATAAATAGTTACTTAAATAAAAAAGTAATAAAATAGTACTCATTTTTCCAATAGTCTTATTTTCTAAAACATTCCTAAAACATTCCTATTTTACCCCCAATTGCGGCATTTGACAGTTCGAGAGCGGCCGGTATAAACGTCTTTTTAAATCTCTCCGACCTGCAACGCAAGAGAATAAAACGGGAGCTAAAACCACTGATCTGTGCCTGCAGCACGCCATGCATTGGATGGTCACTGTTATTTCTAATTTTTTCCAATTTCCTTATTATCCCGCACTGTACAAGTTTCTCCCATCTATCAAATTGCAAACCTACTATCGAGGAGGCTTTCTTAATTATTTTATCCATCTTTTGACAGTCCCTACTAGAAATACAATTGCCCCAAGCCACTAGGGCAAATGCAAATGCGCTCACCATAACCGTATTATAGAAACCGACCAACATAGTCCTCGGGATGTCAAATGCCCTTAGTCTACGTAAAAAGAATAGATTACTATTAGCACGTCTGGAGACCTTATCAATATGCTCATGCCAGCTTAATTTATTGTCAATGATCACGCCCAGATATTTATAGCTACCAACCTGCTCCACTTCTGTCCCTGCTATATTAAGTGGTTTGGGCATAACGCCCTTTTTTCTTGAGAAATCTATAACCAATTCTTTCGTCTTATTTACATGTCCTCCACAGGCCCTCTACTTACGTCCGGCAGCGGCAGGTCCGTGCAATGTGGTAACGTACAGGCTGTCACGTACACACAATTTGAAGGCAGCAGCGGCTGACATCAAAGCCTGTGCGTCGCAATATCACATGGATTTGCCATTGCCAGATGTAAAAAGAGGGGGCGTCAGAAAGGGGAGTATTGACTTTTTTATGTTCTGGGCATACTGGGGCTGTCTGTATACTGTAGGTAGGCTGGCTGGCTATCTACTGGGGGGAAGGATGGCTGGCTATATACTGGGGGGAAGGATGGCTTGCTATTTACTGAGGGCAGACCGACTGGCTATATACTTGGGTAGACTAACTGGCTATATACTGGGGGCTAGGTGACTATTTACTGAGGGTTTGCTATATACTTGGGGCTAGCTGGCTATATATTGGGGTAGGGGCTGGCTTTATAGTGGGGGCTAGAGGCTATATACTGGGGAAGGAGGATGGGTAGCTATATACTGGGGGACAGGAGGCTGGATAGCTATATACAGGTGACTCCCTGCATCATAGTGACATATAAACTAATAAGACCCTATCTGCCAGCAAAACAGCAGCATCAACATTGTATTCTTATTACAGTGCCAGCAGGCAGAGACTCCTTGCATCATATTTCAATATGATGGGTATCTCTAAAAGGGATAGATGAGATATGATGGTTACAATACACTGCAGGAGAAGTGGCTTAAATTGAAATATTAATTTGTTCCTCTACTGTGTAAGGATGGTCTTGGGGTTTAGCATATAGACTAACTTTACCCATCTGACAGTAGAGAGCAGAAGATAAGGCTTTTCCCCTTGGAAGAATAGTGCCATTAAGACATTGATGCAAGTACTGAAAGAAGGTCTAAAAATATCTGATCAGATAAATGAGGAATTCGGCCTGTTTGTTTATCAATTCTTGCAACTACAATTAAATTTGGTGATGTGAAATTCTCCTAGTCTCTAATCTGCATTAGAAATACATTACTGATGGGGAAGAAAATCACCACCATTGATGATGCATGGATTGGGTGACTGTGTAAAGGGGTATGCAGCAGTAAGGACATTATTTAATGCAAATTCATTATTTAATACAAAGACAATTCTATTTTGAAATCCTTCAGGAAACGGCTGCTATTAGAAATCATAACATTTATGGTCAACCAAAATCATCAACTTCTGCGGATGAACAGCTTGATGTTGCACTCTCTTTCATTGAAGAATCTCATCTCCTGCAAAGTTTTTCAAGTACAAGAAGATGACTTTGATCGCCATTTACATTTTTGTGAACAAATGATGAGATGCATTGAAGTCGGCTCCACTATTTCCACTAACATTGCTTTTTCTGATGATGCCACTTTTTTACTATCCGGACACGTCAACAGACATAAATGTATGTTTTGGTCTGATAACAATCCCCATTGGTCATTCGAAGCCCATAAGCAATATACACAAAAATTGGTCTGGTCTGGAGTGCTGCACCATAGAATAATTTGTCCATTTGTTATTGAGGGAAATTTGAATGCTGCAAAATATGCCACGGAATCAAAAAATTGCAGCTGTATGAGAGATTGCTGGTGATAACTTTACGAATGTATTGGTTTAAGCAAGATGGCACAGGACTACACTTTTTACACAATTTTTTAGTGGATGGTTTGGAAGAAGAGCAAAATTGAGTAATTAACTCATTCTCCTGACTTGTTGCCATAAGACTTTTTCTTCTGTGGTTTTCAAAAAAGCCGTACCTACAGAAGCAAACCAGCTACAGTCAAAAGATCATAGAGAAAGCAGCACTTATTGATCTTCAAATTGTTAAAAATTCTGTACATGGATTTTACAATCTAATAGGATTTTATAAGATTTAACTAAGAGCGCAGTTTGAGCCCTTAATGTTGAGCCACACAACTCTCTGATGTGTGAGAGGCAAGGGGACTCCCATCAAACCAGCATCCCGAGGAGAACAGAAAACAACTGTATCTGTAACTACTGTATCTGTAACTGTAACTACTTGTTGTTCCTGGGTTATGCTGAATGTATATTCCCCCACCTCATTCCCTGGGGAAGACAATACAGGGTCAACTTTAGTAAAAATTGGGTAGATTTTAAAGAAATATTTTTATGAAAAAAAACAAAGATATCCAGCACTCACGGGAAGATCACTGTTCCAAATCTTTATTCCAGTAAAAGCATAAGACACGGCAATCCTGTAAATTCCAGGAAAAAAAGGAGCCTACGTGTTCCACTTTAAAGCTTACTCATGGTCATTATAATGATAATCCAGTGATCTTCCCCTGAGTGCTGGATACTTTTGTTTCATTTAAGATTTTAAAGCTGCCTGCCCCATCCCCAGGGGTAGAGGTAGGAGGCTGAGTTTGGTATAATTCGATAATTTTTTAAAAATTTTTAACGTGTATATATACATTTAGTTTTTCAATCCGATCTGTATTTTACAAGATATTTCACTCTTATGACCTTTTTGTAGCATCATGTGTATTCTAAAGTATTATGAAGCGCAAATAATAAAATTAGGAAGGATAAGCATGTACATGTTTGGCACTTTGCAACTGTTTCCTTCAAGTTCTTGTTAAAAGCATGGTTAAAAAGCAGAAATACAGGAAGCTGAAATATCTTCATTTCTTCCTTCTCTTTGTTTGGAAATACGTTGTGTAAAAGATTTAGATGCATTTCACACCATGTCTCAATAATGAAGCAGAAGATCATATAACAGACAGAAGGAGACAACATAATACAAGAGGATGGTTGAAGAGCTCCTTAAGAAAGGAAACTTTTCTTATTCAGTTCCCCTTTTCATCAAGTGTAATAAACTCAATCTTATGGTTCTGTATCAAACATAAAATATTTATACAGTATAAGATGCATATTTGTATATTTGACATTAAAGTAAGTTGGTAATACACCCAAGCTAAGATTATCCTCTTCTCTCTGCTCTAAAGCTGTTAAGAATAACTATTTTGCCTCTTTTCCTGTAATAAAAGGGAAGGGGGAAAAAAAAGCACTGCTGTTGCATTGAAAGCCTTTGTGTGAATATAGCTGTGAACACTCAGTAATAAGATGTCATAGTGACTTTCAGAACAGCTATGACTTGTAGCAGGTTTTTATATGGTAGCCAAATCCAATCCTATGGATAGTTTATTCTTAAAAAAATGCAGTGTGGTTAAAGTGTAACCGTCATTCTGAGCAAAAAAAACAATAAAATACATAATTCTTCTCCAGGTGTCACTGGGAATCATTCCTCAAATTATTTTGTCCTCATTTAGTACCTCTTTTGGCCCATAGCAACCATGGTTTCCAGCTCTTGAAAAACTACAATCAGCAAGATGGATGTGCAACACCCTCGCCGATGCAATGGCGAGGTAGTGTTTGCGAATACGTCCCACCTGCATATACCCACATCACACTACATGGTTCTGATAGGACATAGGGGTATTGCAGTGGTGAATCCTGCCTGGCAAGGCAGAGGTTAAGTATTTTGTATGATGCAAGATGCTATTGTCCAATGATATGTGTTACATCCTGTGCTTTGTGAGCTGAGATGTGATTGGAGGAGCAGCCACCACCTGACAAAAGGGAGGTAATAAAACTCCCTGGCCAGGAATGTTCTGGAGGATTCCAGTATGTCATTCTAGAGAGAAGTCTCTCAGATCTTCAGAGAGATTCTAGTGTAGGAGAATCCTAGAGATCAGTGAGTGAGTGAGTAATCTCTGTCTGGCCCATACCAGAGCAGGAAGAGCCTAGCCCCTGCCTCTGAAGAGTGGAGTCTAAGACTAGAGTTAGTGTAGTGAGAAAAAGGGGTATCATCTTACCTTTAAAGGTGATACCTGAAGCCCTACAGGACAAGCTGAAGCTTCCTACCAGGACACAGCTGCCTCCCAGCCTGCCCTCTACATCCAGGCTGGTAAACTATCTCCTGAGGCTTCCTCCAACTCACATCTCAGCACTCCATCTACCTGTTAAAGGCACGTTGCTGCGGTTCCTGCCGGTTCAAATAAAGAACTGTAAGTTGTTTTCTTCAACTTCTGTCTCCGTCTGGTCCCTGCTAATACGGCTGCCTTCATCACCGGCACCCTGTCCATCACCCAGAGACTCACACTCGGGACATTAAGGGGTTGCCCCAGGGAGATCCGCTATAGCAGCCTCTCCCTCATCATTTCTTGCCAACACCACCCTGCTGGAGATCTGCCAGGCTGTAGGACAGCCCTCCGGTTCCCCCGTACCAAGCACCATGACAATAGCGTGCTTAGGCCGCAACCGCCAGCCACTCAGGTACTGCGGGCCCCGGCTGACTCCAGGCCCCGAGAAAAGGCTAGGCCCCGGTGGGGGATGTTGCAGATGGGCGGGGCCTGCCTCCTGTCACCTCATCACAAGCACCTGCTGCTGACCAATGACACCAGAGCGATCTATCTAATATCTATCTATCTTTCTATCTATCTATCTTTCTATCTATCTACCTCCTATCTATCTATCTATCTATCTATCTATCTATCTATCCAGGGCCGCATCTGCCATGAGGCGAGATTAAAATCTCGCCTCAGGCGGCAGATTGCGGGTCCCTGTAAAATTCGCCGCTCTAAAGTGGGCGAATCGGGCACCAATTAACGCCCGAATCGCCCACCAGCTAAATAAATCGCGCCTGTCTCTTTAAGACACAGGCGCGATTTATATGCGGAGTGACACAGCGCCTTTCTGGCTGCTGCGTCGCTCTGTTCTAAGCAGTGACACAGGCGTCATGACATCACGCCGCCTGTGTTACTGTGCGGAGCCGCGGCTCACAGAAGAGCCGGGTGAAGAACGGAGCCGTGCGCCGAGGGAGCAGCTGCCTGCAGGTGAGTATGATTTTATTATTTTTAATGCACTTTCATTAATTCTATGTGGCTGATAAGGGGGAGTGGGGGCAATAATTGTCATATACTGTATGTGTGTGGGGGGGTATACATTATACGTGGCCATACTTGTTTTATACTGTGGGGGGGGGTGTATACATTATATGGGGTCATAATTGTCATATACTGGGGGGGGCTGTGTGCATTTTATGTGGGCATACTTTTTTTGTACCGTGTGGGGGGGGGGTATATATTACATGGAGCCATAAATGTCATATACTGGGGGGTGCTGTATGCATTATATGTGGTCATACTTGTTTTATACTGTGTGTGTGTGTGTGTATGTGTGTGTGTGTGTGGGGGGGGGTGATGAGGGAGAGGCTGCTATAGCGGATCTCCCTCATCATTTCTTGCCAACACCACCCTGCTGGAGACCTGCCAGGCTGTAGGACAGCCCTCCGGTTCCCCCGTACCAAGCACCGTGACAATAGCGTGCTTAGGCCGCAACCGCCAGCCACTCAGGTACTGCGGGCCCCGGCTGACTCCAGGCCCCGAGAAAAGGCTAGGCCCCGGTGGGGGATGTTGCAGATGGGCGGGGCCTGCCTCCTGTCACCTCATCACAAGCACCTGCTGCTGACCAATGACACCAGAGCGATCTATCTAATATCTATCTATCTTTCTATCTATCTATCTTTCTATCTATCTACCTCCTATCTATCTATCTATCTATCTATCTATCTATCTATCCAGGGCCGCATCTGCCATGAGGCGAGATTAAAATCTCGCCTCAGGCGGCAGATTGCGGGTCCCTGTAAAATTCGCCGCTCTAAAGTGGGCGAATCGGGCACCAATTAACGCCCGAATCGCCCACCAGCTAAATAAATCGCGCCTGTCTCTTTAAGACACAGGCGCGATTTATATGCGGAGTGACACAGCGCCTTTCTGGCTGCTGCGTCGCTCTGTTCTAAGCAGTGACACAGGCGTCATGACATCACGCCGCCTGTGTTACTGTGCGGAGCCGCGGCTCACAGAAGAGCCGGGTGAAGAACGGAGCCGTGCGCCGAGGGAGCAGCTGCCTGCAGGTGAGTATGATTTTATTATTTTTAATGCACTTTCATTAATTCTATGTGGCTGATAAGGGGGAGTGGGGGCCATAATTGTCATATACTGTATGTGTGTGGGGGGGTATACATTATACGTGGCCATACTTGTTTTATACTGTGGGGGGGGGTGTATACATTATATGGGGCCATAATTGTCATATACTGGGGGGTGCTGTGTGCATTATATGTGGCCATACTTGTTGTATACTGTGTGGGGGGGGGGTATATATTACATGGAGCCATAAATGTCATATACTGGGGGGTGCTGTATGCATTATATGTGGTCATACTTGTTTTATACTGTGTGTGTGTGTGTGTATGTGTGTGTGTGTGTGGGGGGGGGGTGATATATTATATGGGGCCATAATTGTTTTATACTGTGGGGGATGTATACATTATATGTGGCCATAATTGTTTTATACTGTGGGGGGTGTTGGGGGGGGGGGTCTGTATTAATAAATTAGAGGTGTTGTAGATTGATTGGTGCTGTACATGCTATAATTCCAGTAGAATATATATAATGAAGGGATGTGTTATATGTGGGGTAGCGTGCGGTCAGTTGTGTTGTGAGGGGGTATATACTTTATACTGTAAGTGACTGTGGTATTTTTAGGGACGCCGGGTGGAGATGCTGCACGGAGCTGAAGATATCTGGCCGTGAATTCAGCCGTGATACGTCATGGATTGGAGAACCCGGAATAAAGTCCTCCTGATGGAAGAGATTGTCATCTATAAGGTACTAGATGCCACTAATGCCTCTCAGATCCTGTAGCCAGTCACACAGTGTCAGGGAGCTGCCTGTGGGGATATTAATTGTTAGTAAAGTTTTCAGCATTTACTTAACAGAGAGCATGCGGGGGGGGGGCAGCATTTTAATATTCGCCTCAGGCAGCAAATATGCTAGAATCGGCCCTGTATCTATCTATCAATCAATCTATCTATTATCTACTCATATATATCATCTATCTATCTAATATCTTTCTATCTCCTATCTATCTATCTATCTATCTATATCCTATCTATCTATGTATATTCTATCTATCTATCTCATATCTATCTATCTATATATCTATGTACCTATCTAAGTAAAAATTGAGCACAGCACATGAGGGGACAGCTTAAAAACTTGGAGAGTCTCTCCTGCCACTTCCTGTGGAGTGTGAGGTGATGGGGGGAGGGGCGGCTGCAGTTTCTGTCTGTGTGGATTATTTGTTTATACACAAGTGTAGGGAAAGCTGAGGGAGAGATAAGTGTAGGTGTTTTGTCTCTACATTAGTTAGGGCTTCTCTCTGCACATGCCTGAGACATGAGGTGAACAGCTGATTGCATGGGGAGAGATGTGGGTTTGTCTCCTGCTCCGTAGTCTCTGCTCCTTTCTGAAGACAGAATGTACCTAGCAACAGCCATCTGAGCAGTCACTGACATCTAGGGGAAGTCTGCAGAATACAAGAGAAAGGAGCAAGACTCGGATAACTAATTGCAAAAGGGCTTAAAATTACCTGCCCTACAACATATGAAAAGTTTTTTGAAATGACAGTTACACTTTAAGTGCAGATACGCTAGTATAGTTGAACCCATAGGAAGCAAGGTGTAGGCTGCAGCAGCCTGGTACAAGACAAGTATACATTTATAGACCTCTATATAGATAACTGACCCATCATTACATCACTACTGACAATCAGGGGCGGACTGGCCATTGTACCCACCGGGAATTTTCCCGGTGGGCCGGTTGGTCCTGAGCCGGTCTGGGGCCGGTCCGGAGCTGTTCCGGGGCCGGTCCGCACTCCCTCCCTACAGATTTGAACATAATCTATTGTACCTGCATCGTACGATCGTACGATGCAGGTACTATTGATTATTACACAGACGCAGCGCAGCACCGCTGCTTCTGCGTCTGTGTGTTACTGTATGTAGCTACACAGGTCGCGCAACTGACGTCATTGCGCGACCTGTGTAGCGTGGAGGAGCGCTGACACGTACCGTGTCAGCCGTCAGCTCTCCCGGCCACCTGCAGCTCCGCGGCTTGCTGGTTATAAGAGGCGCAGGATAGTGACGTCACTATCCTGCGCCTCTACACCAAGCCACCGAAGACCGGGGACAGGAAGAAACCTCCTCCGAAGAACAAGGGGTGAGTATTATGATTTTTTTTTTTTTTTAATTATAGGCTGGAGGCATTCATTGTATAAATGGGGAAGTGATTATATAAACAAGACAAGCTGGGGACATTATTTCTATATCTGGGCAGGCTAGGGGCATTCACTTCATGGCTGTGGGCATTCATTTTATTGCTAGGGCGGGCTGGGGCTATTAATTGTATATCTAGGGCGGGCTGGGGCTATTAATTGTATATCTGGGGCGGGCTGGGGCTATTAATTGTATATCTGGGGCAGGCTGGGGCTATTAATTGTATATCTAGGGCGGGCTGGGGCTATTAATTGTATGTCCGGGCGGGCTGGGGCTATTAATTGCATGTCCAGGGCGGGCTTGGGCTATTAATTGCATGTATAGGGGGCAGTATTATAGTAGTTATATTCCTGTACATAGGGGGCAGTATTATAGTAGTTATATTCCTGTACATAGGGGGCAGTATTATAGTAGTTATATGTCAGCAGTGGGATATCATGTACAATCTGGATGTGATGTGGATGGAGTATTGCAGTTATATCTGGGATTATGGGGCGGTATGTTATTATATCTGCATTACATCCTCAGCCAGTGTTTCCCGCAGATGATTGCACCTCTATATTCCCTGATTATCGTAGACATTGGGTTTAGGGGTTTTCTAGCAATTAGTTGTTATGGGAAGATACATTAATTATTTTTAATGCCTTTCTTTTCATTAAGTCTATGGGCTGAGGGGGGGTGGGCAATAATTGTCATATACTAATGTGGTGGGGTGGTCTACGTAACGTGCATACTCTTGTTTTAACTGTGGTGGTGTATACTAATATTTGGGGGCCAGAATTGTCAGATACTGGGGGGTGACACTGTATGCATTATATGTGTGCCTACTTTTGTATACGGTGTGGGTGTTGGGGGGGGTGGGGTGGGGGGGGTGTGGGGGTATCATATTATCATGGAGCCATAGTCAACATACGGGGGTTTCTGTATGATTATATGTGGTCATACTTGTTTTATACTGTTGTGTTTGTGTGTGTGGTGGGGGGGGGTGATATATTATATGGGGCCATAATTGTTTTATACTGTTTGGGATGTATCATATTTTTGCCATAATTGTTTGTTACTACTGTGTGGTGATGCAGGGGGGGGGTGATATATATATGGTGCCATCTTGGTTTTATACTTTAAGGGGGGTGTATATTTTATATTTTGGCCGATAATTTGTTTTATATTATAGCTGGGGGGTACTGTATATATTTATATGGGGGCCAGAATTGTTTTATACTAGGGGGATGCAGTATATACCTATATTGGAAGTCATTTATATCAAAAAAACATGGCGTTGTGGGGTCTCTATATTATATTGACCAGAATAAATTTTATCGGGGGGGCTGTAATAGTATTATAACTAGCCATATTCTTCTTTTCCTGGGGGTGTATGTATTTATATGGTTTCAGTCTTGGGTTTAAACAGTATATTACTAGCTGGGGTATGTATATGAGGATACTTCAATTACTAAGCTGGGAGCCTGTATAGGGATAACAGTATCTTACTACTGGGGGGCTTTATATGGGGTACATTATATTACTAAGCTGGGGGCTGTCGATGGGGTCCGGTATTACTAACTGGGGGGGGGCTTGTAGATGGATACCTATATTACTAAGCTGGGGAGTGCTGTATATGGGATACATTATAATCACTATCTGGGGGGCTGTATATGAGGGTCAGTATATTACTATCTGGTTGGGGGTCCTGTGATATGGCTGGAGAACGTATATATTAGCTGGGGAGTGTATATGGGTCATTAATATGACACGCGGGGGGCCTGTATAGGATACAGTATATTACTAAGCGCTGGGGGCTGTAGATGGTATACAGTAAGAATAGCACTAATCTGGGGGGCTGTATATGGGGACAGTATATTACTAAGCTGGGGGCATTATATTAGATACGTATATACTAGCTGTGGGGCTTTAAATATTGGAATACGAGTAATTACTAAGTCTGGGATGGCCACTTTAATGTGAACAGTAATTACTAACTGGGGGGCTGTATATGGGAACAGTATATTACTAACTTGAGAGATTATTGGGATCATAATATATAATCTTGGGGCGAATTGGGGTATAGTATATTCTACTGCTGTGGGGCTGTAATATGAGAACAGTATATTACTAAGCTGTGGGGGCTGTCATATGGGATACCGTATATACGAAGCTGTGGGCTGTATATGGGGATACAGTGATATTACTAATCTGGGGGCTGTATATGGGGGACATTATATTACTAACTGGGGGCTGTATAGTGGGGTCCAGTATATTCCTATGCTGGGGATGTATATGGGATACAGTCTTAACTAAGCTTGGGTGCTTTATATGGATACAGTATATTAAGCTAAGCTGGGGGGCTGTCTATGGGGTACAGTATATTACAAGCTGGGGGGCTGTATATGGGATACAGTATATCTAATCTGGGGGGGTGTATCTGGGATACAGTATAGTACAAGCGGGGGGCTGTATTGGGATACAGTTATTACTAAGCTGGGGGCCTGTATAGGGGTAAACGTATATTACTAGCTGGGGCTGTATTAATGAGGTACAGTTATTACTATAGCTGTGGGGGCTGTATATGGGATACATTATTACTAAGCTGGTGGGGCTGTTCTGTGATACATATATTACTGAGCGGGGGAAGGTATAAAATGCATACTGTATATTACTAAGCTGGGGGCTGTTATTAGGGGGTGCTATATATTCCATTAATCCGGTAGCACTGAATAAAAATCACCTTTAACATAATAACAGGGGGTATATATTAGTTATTGATACCATAATTACTTTATATCATTTAAAAAAAACAACCAACTGTTGGGGGGGGGGGGGGGGGGGGGGGGGGGGGTCTTCTGTATTAATAATTAGAGGTGTTGGTACATTGATTGGGTGTGGGCTGTACACGCATAGATTTCCAGTAGAATATGTATAATGAAGGATGTGTTATATGTTGTCCAGTTGTTGTTGTGAGGGGTAGTATACTTTATCCTGTAATGACGTGTATTTTTTTAGGGAACGCCGGGTGGAGATCGGCCCGGATCTAAGATATCGGCCGGAATTCAGCCGTGATACGTCATGGATTGGAGAACCGCGGGAATAAAATCCTCCTGATGGAAGAGATTGTTGATCGTATAAGGTTACTAGATGCCACTAATGCTCTCAGAGATGCCTGTAGCCAGTCCACAGTGTCAGGGAGCATGCCGTGGTGATTTTAATGTTAGTAAAGTTTTCAGCATGTACTTACAGATCATGCGGTGGTGGGGGGCAGCAATTTAATATCGCCTCAGGCATGTCAATATATGCTAGAATCTGCCCTGTATCTATCTATCCATCAATCTATTCTATCTATCTATTATCGCTACTCATATAATATCATCTATCTATCGATATCTTTCTATCTCCTATCATCTATATCCTACCTATCTCCAGGGGCGTAACTGGCCATTGTTCTACCCACGGGCATTTGTCCTGTGGGCCGTTGTCCTTGGTCCGTCTGGTGCCGTCCGTAGCTGTTTCCGGGGCCGGTCGCACTCCCATCCCTAACAGAATTAAAAACATAATCTATTGTCGCTGCATCGACGATCCGTGCGATGCAGGTGCTAGTGATTATTACAACATATGACTCAGCGCAGCCCGCTGCTTCCTGCGTCTGTGTGTTACCTGTATGCAGCTACCGGTCCCAACTGACGTCATTGCTGCGACCTGTGTAGCGTGGAGGAGCGCTTGCGGGCACGTACCGTGTCGCCGTCCAGCTCTCCTCCCTGCCACCTGCAGCCCGCGGCTTCTTGTTATAAGGAGGCGCAGGATAGTGACTCACTATCCTTCGCCGCTACAACCAAGCCAGCCGCAGACCGGGGACAGGAAGACACCTCCTCCGCAGAACAGAGGTGAGTATGGGTATATTTTTTTTTTTTTAATTATAGGCTGGAGGCATTCACATTGTATAAATGGGTGAAGGTGATGTATATAACCATACAGACTGGGGACCTTATTCTATATCTGGGCAGGCTAGGGGCATTCCTTCAGGGCGGTGGGCATTCATTTTATTTGCTAAGGCGGGCTGGAGCTATGTAATTGTATATCTGGGGGCGGGCTTTGGAGCTATAATTGTATATCGGGGCGGCTGGGGCTATTAATTGTATTCTGGGGCGGGCTGGAGCTATTACTTGTATTCTGCTGGGGGCGGGGCTGGAGCTAATTACTGTATATCTGATATCTGGGGCGTGGCTGGAGAGCTATTAATTGTATTCTGGGCGGGCTGGAGCGATTAATTGATATCTGGGCGGCTGGAGCTATTAATTGTATATCTGGGGCGGGCTGGAGCTATTAATTGTATATCTGTATTCTGGGGCGGCTGAGGCTTAGTTAATTGTATAATCTGGGTCGGGCTGGACTATTAATTGTTTCTGGGGGGGCGGCTGGGAGCTATTAATTGTATATCTAGCTGGGGGCGGGCTGGAGCTATTATTGTATACTGGGGGCGGCTGGAGCTATAATGTATCTCTGGGGTCGGGCTGAGCTATTAATTGTATATCTGGGCGGGGCGGGGCTGGAGTATTATTGTATATCTGGGAGGGCTGGAGCTATTAATTGTATATCTTGGGCGGCTGTGAGCTATTAATTGTAATATCTGGGGCGGCTTGGAGCTATTACTTGTATTCTGGGGCGGTCTGGAGCTATTAATTGCTATCGGGGGCGTGCTGGAGCTATTAATTGTATATCTGGGGCGGGCTGGAGCGTATTAATTGTTATATCTGGGGGCGTGCTGAGCTATTAATTGCATATCTGGGGGGTTCTGGGGGGCGGGCTGGAGCTATTAATTGTATATCTGGGGCGGGCTTGAGCTATGAATTGTATATCTGGGGGCGGCGGGCTATTAATGCCTAATCTGGGCGGGCTGGGCTATTAATTGCATGTCCCGGACGGCTGGGGGCTATTAATGCATGTCCGTGGCGGGCTTGGGCTATTATTGCATGTCCGGAGGGCCGTGGCGGTAATGGGGGCGATTCATTTCTGCCGGCGGGCGGGGCTACTAATTGCATGGTCTGCCGATGTGGGCAGAGTGGCCATTACCATTACAGTATTTACATTATCAGTAGGGCACAGTTGTGTGGGTACTAATATTGTGGGGGCTCTATTAAGTATTTGGTGGACGTTTGGTGCAGTCAAAGAAGGGAAAATGGGAAAGTGCAGAACAGAAAAATAAGACGGTCTGTGTGGTAAACTGCTTGCAGGGAATGCTGGGTACCCTGGAGGAAGAAAAGACAAGTATGGTGTACGCTAAAGGGTGGAGAAGAGGAAACGAAACCATCCGGATACGTCACCTGATGTCACTGGATGCAATAGGAGGATCTCATGGTTTTCGTAGCTGTAGATATAAATACGATTTTTGTCATTTTCACTTCTGTGTAATATGTAGTATTACAGTAGGTATAGTCTTGTACATAGGGGGCAGTATTATAGTAGTTATAATTCTTGTACATGGGGGGCAGTATTATATTAGTTATTTCTTGTACATAGGGGGGCGTTTATAGTGTTATATTCCTGTACATAGGGTCGTATTATCGAGTTATTCTTGTACTAGGGGGCCAGTATTATAGTAGTTATATTCTTGTACATGGGGGGGCAGTATTATAGTAGTTAGATCTTGTACATAGGGGCAGTATTAGCGTAAGTTATATTCCTGTACATAGGGGCAGTATTATAGTAGTTATATTCCTGTCATAGGGGGTCAGTAATTATAGTAGTTTATTCCTTTACATAGGGGGCAGTATTACAGTAGTTATATTCCTGTACATAGGGGGCATATTATAGTATTATATATTCTTGTCATAGGGGCATATTATAGTAGTTATATTCTTGGTAACATAGGGGGGCAGTATTAATAGTAGTTAGATTTCCTGTACATAGGTAGCATTTTATAGAGTTATTCTCTTTGTACATAGGGGGCATGTATTATAAGTATTACTATTCGTGTACATAGGGGCAGTATTATAGTTTATTTCTTTACATAGGGGGCAGGTATTATAGTATTATATTCCCGTACATAGGGGGCAGTATTATAGTAGTTATTTCCTGTACATATAGGGGTCAGTATTACAGTAGTTATATTCCTGTACATAGGGGGCCAGTATTATAGTAGTTAATATTCTTGTACATAGGGGGCAGTCATTATAGTAGTTATAATTCTTGACATGGGGCAGTATTTATAGTATTATATTCTTGTACATAAGGGGCAGTATTATAGTATTATATTCTTGTCACATAGCGGGCATATTATAGTAGTTAGATTCTTGTACATAGGGGGGGCGGTATTATAGTTATATTCTTGTACATAGGGCGGTATTATATTAAAGTTTATATTCTTGTACAGGGGCAGTATTAATAGGTAGTTATATCTCGTACATATGCGGCAGTATTATTAGAGTTTCATTTTGGTACATAGGAATGGCAGTATTATGTATCTATCATTCTGTAGGGGAGGATTATAGAGTTAGCTTGTATATGGGAGAAAGTATTTTAGTAGTTAGTTAATTTTGTATATAGAAGGGAGGATTATAATGATGAATCTATATGTACCATCAATTTGTCGATATTAACTACTCCACCCCATTGTTCTGACCACACACAAAACCCACTTGTCTTGACTCCGCCCATAAAATGGGGCCCGCTTTTACAGTTTTTTCCAGGGCCATTTTAAATTCCCAGTCCGCCCC
Organism: Engystomops pustulosus; assembly: GCA_019512145.1. Classification (NCBI taxonomy): domain Eukaryota; kingdom Metazoa; phylum Chordata; class Amphibia; order Anura; family Leptodactylidae; genus Engystomops; species Engystomops pustulosus. The sequence continues at coordinate 89,816,282 of CM033642.1, read as the reverse complement.
TGTCTATATCCTATCTATATCCTATCTATCTATGTATATTCTATCTATCTATCTATCTATCTATCTATCTCATATCTCTCTATATATCTATCTATGTACCTATCTAAGTAAAAATCGAGCACAGTACATGAGGGGACAGCTTTAAAACTTGGAGAGTCTCTCCTGCCACTTCCTGTGGAGTGTGAGGTGATGGGGGGAGGGGCGGCTGCAGTTTCTGTCTGTGTGGATTATTTGTTTATACACAAGTGTAGGGAAAGCTGAGGGAGAGATAAGTGTAGGTGTTTTGTCTCTACATTACTTAGGGCTTCTCTCTGCACATGACTGAGACATGAGGTGAACAGCTGATTGCATGGGGAGAGATGTGGGTTTGTCTCCTGCTCCGTAGTCTCTGCTCCTTTCTGAAGACAGAATGTCCCTAGCAACAGCCATCTGAGCAGTCACTGACATCTAGGGGAAGTCTGCAGAATACAAGAGAAAGGAGCAAGACTCGGGTAACTAATCCAAATGCAAAAGGGCTTAAAATTACCTGCCCTACAACATATGAAAAGTTTTTTGAAATGACAGTTACACTTTAAGTGCAGATACGCTAGTATAGTTGAACCCATAGGAAGTAAGGTGTAGGCTGCAGCAGCCTGGTACAAGACAAGTATACATTTATAAGTGCCAGCAAGATAAGTTTCAATATATGGGGAAAGTGCAGAACAGAAAAATAAGACGGTCTGTGTGGTAAACTGCTTGCAGGGAATGCTGGGTACCCTGGAGGAAGAAAAGACAAGTATGGTGTACGCTAAAGGGTGGAGAAGAGGAAACGAAACCATCCGGATACGTCACCTGATGTCACTGGATGCAATAGGAGGATCTCATGGTTTTCGTAGCTGTAGATATAAATACGATTTTTGTCATTTTCACTTCTGTGTAATATGTAGTATTACAGTAGGTATAGTCTTGTACATAGGGGGCAGTATTATAGTAGTTATAATTCTTGTACATGGGGGGCAGTATTATATTAGTTATTTCTTGTACATAGGGGGGCGTTTATAGTGTTATATTCCTGTACATAGGGTCGTATTATCGAGTTATTCTTGTACTAGGGGGCCAGTATTATAGTAGTTATATTCTTGTACATGGGGGGGCAGTATTATAGTAGTTAGATCTTGTACATAGGGGCAGTATTAGCGTAAGTTATATTCCTGTACATAGGGGCAGTATTATAGTAGTTATATTCCTGTCATAGGGGGTCAGTAATTATAGTAGTTTATTCCTTTACATAGGGGGCAGTATTACAGTAGTTATATTCCTGTACATAGGGGGCATATTATAGTATTATATATTCTTGTCATAGGGGCATATTATAGTAGTTATATTCTTGGTAACATAGGGGGGCAGTATTAATAGTAGTTAGATTTCCTGTACATAGGTAGCATTTTATAGAGTTATTCTCTTTGTACATAGGGGGCATGTATTATAAGTATTACTATTCGTGTACATAGGGGCAGTATTATAGTTTATTTCTTTACATAGGGGGCAGGTATTATAGTATTATATTCCCGTACATAGGGGGCAGTATTATAGTAGTTATTTCCTGTACATATAGGGGTCAGTATTACAGTAGTTATATTCCTGTACATAGGGGGCCAGTATTATAGTAGTTAATATTCTTGTACATAGGGGGCAGTCATTATAGTAGTTATAATTCTTGACATGGGGCAGTATTTATAGTATTATATTCTTGTACATAAGGGGCAGTATTATAGTATTATATTCTTGTCACATAGCGGGCATATTATAGTAGTTAGATTCTTGTACATAGGGGGGGCGGTATTATAGTTATATTCTTGTACATAGGGCGGTATTATATTAAAGTTTATATTCTTGTACAGGGGCAGTATTAATAGGTAGTTATATCTCGTACATATGCGGCAGTATTATTAGTAGTTATCATTTTGGTACATAGGAATGCAGTATTATCGATCTAATTCTGTAGGGGGCAGGGGATTATAGAGTTAGCTTGTATATGGGGAGAAAGTATTTTTAGTAGTTATTAATTGTTGTATATAGAAGGAGGAAGGATTATTAAATGATGAATCGTATATGTACCATAAACCTTTGTCGCTACTACGCGCGACCCGCAGTATAGATCTGACCACACACATGGGGAAACCAGGCGGAAGAGACGAAGCGTTGCACCCCCCATAAAATGGGGCCCGCTTTTACAGTTTTTTTTTCCGGGCCTTTTAAATTCCCAGTCCGCCCCTTTCTAATCCTATCTATATGCTATCTATCATGTATATTCTTCATCTATCTATCTATCTATCTATCTCATATCTCTCTATATATTATCTATGTACCTATCTAAGTAAAATCGAGCACAGTACATGAGGGGACCAGCTTTAAAATTGGAGAGTCTTCCTGCCACTCCTGTGGAGTGTGAGGTGATGGGGGGAGGGAGCGGACTGCAGTTTTCTGTCTGTGTGTGGATTATTTGTTTATACACAAGTGTAGTGAAAGCTGAGGGAGAGAGTAAGTGTAGGTGTTTGTTCTCTACCTTACTTAGGGCTTCTCTCTGCACATGGACTGAGACATGAGGTGAACACTGATTGCATTGGAGGAGATGTGGGTTTGTCTCCTGCTCCGTAATTTCTGCCTCCTTTCTGAACGACAGAATGTCCCTAGCAACAGCCATCTGACAGTCACGGACTCTAGGGGATATCGCAGAATACAAGAGAAAGAGCAAGACTCGGGTAACTAATCCAAATGCAAAAGGGCTTAAATTACCTGCCCTACAACATATGAAAAGTTTTTTGAAATGAACGTTACACTTTAAGTGCAGATACCTAGTATAGTTGAACCCTAGGAAGCAAGTTTGTAGCTTGCAGCAGCCGGGTACAAGACCAGTTTATTACATTTATAAAAGAGAATACATACTGTTTAGACAATTTTTCAATTATGTAACATTTTGTGCAAATGTTTTCTACTTTTCTACCTTCACCAAGGACTAAGTTAGCAATGGGAAATGTCTGTAGTATCTGTTCATGACAAGTTAGGCTAATATTTGAAAAACAAAAGGCAGTGGCTTCGAAAAACTCGCAAACCATTCCTGAGCGGCATAGCAGAGCATCTCTGGAGAGGCTTGTAAATGGTCTGGCTGTCCACCACACACTCACCATTCAACCTGAGAAAACTGGAGAGGGATCTGGAATTAAGAATGGTAGAGGGCGATCCTCAAATCCAGTGCAAAAATATCTACATTTAGGTTTTTTTTGGCAAAATGCGGTCAGTTTGCTAATAAGGATAAAATGTCTTTTTTTCCCTCTTTGTACCCCCCTTCTTTAGCTCCTTCTGTATTCCCTCCATAATAAGTCGATTAAATATAATACTATATTAACTGCGTCTATGTTGCACTCTTCTTACCATATATTGCCCGCCCTGACAATGAAGGCCAAAGACGTTGCCGATTTCTGACTGAAAATTCTACATTCTGATTATATGACGCGCTGTCTTGATACTGTTTATGTGTTCCTCTTTCTCCCCCTTCCAGTTTCCACCCACACCCTCGCTATTGGATTATTTACTCCCGTTACTTTTATTCACCCACTGACGCCCCTTATCTGTTTTTGTGCTTTCTGCCTGCGAGCTATTCCTGTGTGTTATCATTCTCCCGGTCTTGTGTGTCCTTTCCTTCTGCAGCGACTCCAATTACCTTTTACCCGTGTGATCTTTAATAGTTTTCCCTTCCCCCCTTTTCTTATAGATGAGAGCTCTTGCTACCTCCATTAGACCCATTGTGCATAGTGTTATTTCGTCCTTTTTCCTTTCCATTTTACGTCACTGTACTCTTTACCTGTTCGCCCACGTGTTGCGCTCAGATGTGCATCACCGGATCACCTATGCGATGCAGTGGCTGGCTGAATCTTGGGCTAGCATCGTCTATGTGTAAGACTCTTATGCCACCATGTTCGCAGTGGCGTGTCCTTTTTTCATTGCTTGTCTACCTTGTCCCCTTATTAGTATCGTCTGGGTCCGCGCTCTCGTAACGGTCGTCTTCTTACCGGCCTATATTCGGCCATCCGCCGGTTGGGCCACGTGCGTCTCCTGGACCGTTGTGCTGCGGAAGGTGTAGGCTGCAGCAGCCTGGTACAAGACAAGTATACATTTATAAAAGAGAATACATACTGTTTAGACAATATTTCATATTATGTAACATTTTGTGCAAATGTTTTCTACTTTTCTACCTTTACACCAAGGACTAAGTAGAATGGGAATGTCTGTAGTATCTGTTCATGACAAGTGGGAGTGCAGTGGTAGGATTGGCTTTCACAGTTACAGATCTCCAGAAATAGTCTAGACCTCAGACAGGGCTGAAGGTTCACCCTCCAAGAAAACAATGACCCTTATGCACATATACATATACTTAGGCACAATGACTGTTAGGCTAAAATAACAAAGGAGTGGCTTTAGAACAACTCTGTGACCATTCCTGAGCGGGATAGCCAGAGCATCTCTGGAGAGACTTGTAAATGGCTGTCCACCAACACTCACCATTCAACCTGAGAAAACTGGAGAGGATCTGGAATTAAGAATGGTAGAGGATCCTCAAATCCAGGTGCAAAAATATCTACATTTAGTTTTTGTCAAAATGCGGTGCAGTTTGTATAATAAGGATAAAAAATATTACTTTTTTGATCTTACCAATTGGCTGCAATGATGCAAAGAGTGAAAAATTTAAAGAGTTCTGAATACTTTCCAGTCCCACTGTATTTTAATGATCTTTATATCTCATGGTCTGTGGCCTGTGACCTTGGTCTGTGGCCAGGATAAGCTTCCTTTACATATGAGCAGTTCTACCATAGCCATTGACAGGTATTCTATACTGTAAGAGCAGTGAGACTATGGAACAGGACATTGTGATGGCTGATAATTTGTACATGTTATGTTAATATGACGTGATGAAAGGAGTCATTCTTACTGCAATATTTGGCATAAGGAAGTAATATTACGGGGTTGGCGTGACGTCATACAGAGTGTTTCTTCCAGGCTTATTTTACAATGATACAATTCTGTTGAGGGCTATATATTTATAAAATTCAATAATATATGGGGGCTAAATATTTTACTGTTATGGGGACTATATGGACTATGTACTATGGGAGGTTACTGTATACAGTGTACTATAATTTAATCAGGGACTATATATGGATGTTTATACGTCGGGCGCATATAAATTATTTTATATTTATTTTATAATTATTATTAAATATTTTAAGGAGCATAGTGTGGGACATAGTTATCCAGGAGATATTATACTGTAAGTGACTGTTGTACTTTTATGGGTGCAGTGTGGAAATGTTCTGGATGGAGCTGAAAACATGAAGTGTCGAATGCAATGGTGATAAGTTATGGCAAGGAGAAGTGGCAATGAAGTCCTCTTCCTGATGGAGTAGATCGTCGCCTGTATGGGACTAGATGTCACTAATGTCTGTCACTGACTGATGCTGTGAAACAGCAATAGCCTGTGTAGTGTCAGTAAGCCACTGTTCTGATCAGTTTGTAGATGATTTTTTTGTCTGTAAATTCAGTGTGCCGAATACAGCAAGAGAACAGGGTATAGAGCACGGCACGGGGAAAGAGGGGGAAGGGGAACATTAAATTTTTCTCCTCAGGCAGCAAAAAGGCTAGAATTGGGCCTGACTGAATCTATCTTTAATGCCAGAGTTTCTTGCTAAGTTAGATGTAAAGTGGAACAATGTTTTAGGGCACACAGGTGAGCGGTATTAAAGAAAATCTACCATTTGATAGGAACCAAACATACATTGAGAATGCTGTAACTACACTGATGCAGAATCATATCTTGTTTAATCCCTGAATTGAGTGGTTTTGCTAAAAAAAAACAATTATAAAATTCAGGGCCTTTCCGTAAGCTGGATCCCCATTACACATGCAATACCCTTGCCAATGTATAGGCAAAGGGGTAGTTGCAAATAGAGCCCTCTATCTGTCTGTCCCCAGCAGGTGAGCCTGCGCAACCCGCATATGGTTGTATTGCAGTAAGTCTGAGGTAATTAGCAGCTGCAGATCCTGCCTTGGAAGGCAATGCTTAAAGGGGTATTCCGGGAATATGAACATCTATCAAAAAAACCCATGATGATAAAAATAAATGAATACAACAATAATCAATGTCATTAGTCGCAAAACGGAGCCTAAATAGTTTGATTTTATGATTTACAAAAATGATGGCCTCTCTAAAGTAGGTGGAGTTATCACTAAGATGGCCGCCACTGGAAACTACAAGTTCCATGATCCTTTAGTTCTCAGTAACTCCTCTTACCTCTTATGCTCTGCTCCCAGTGGTGATATAACAGGTTTTCTTGCTCTGTTACCATAGTAATGATGTGTAACTGCCATCATTAAGTGGATGCAAGTTGTGGTTGGAGAGGTGCTACCACCTGACCAGGAGAATAAAACCCCTTGGCAGGGAAGAGCTTGGTCTTTTTACCACCAGCTCTCTTGGAGAGCACAAGGTCCAGACCTCATGGTCAGTCCAGTCAGACAGAGTGAAGAGTGAGACAGAGTCCGTACACCATCAGTGCTGACATGGAACCAAATTCCAGGACCATAGTCAGGAGACTCAGAGCTGCAGCTTCCACAACTGGACACAGCTCCATCCCAGCCTGCATCTACTATCAGGCTGGTGCACTATTCTTGAGGACCCTCTCCATGACCACTCCAGTACCAGTAATCCAAATCCGCTGTGAGAACTTTTAGGCCCGTTGCCTGCTGTTGTTCAATAAAGAACCGTGATTTACTTTGCACAACGTTTGCCTCCGTCTGATTCCTGGATACGACTGTCTACCACCACGTGCTTCCCCATCAATCATCCAGGGACCCGTCTTACAGACACTCAGGGGTTGCCCCAGGGAGAACCAGTACATCAGCCTCTACCTCCATATTTCTTGCACACACCACTTGCTGGAGACCTGCCAGGCTGTAGGCCAGACCTCCGGTTCCCATACCAAGCAACGTAACATCAGCGTGCCCTAGGCTGCACTCGCCAGCCACTCCAGTATTCTGGCCCCCGGCTGCCTCCAGGCCCTAAGAAAAGCTAGCCCCCGGTGGGGGATGTTGCACACACATTACGCATGGAGCATTCTGAACAGCTGAGACAGGGCTAATCAACCTGAGCTGGATCACTCATACACAGCAGCTGGTGGATGGTGCAGCAATTAATTATTCTACCAGAAAGGGAGAACAGTGATTACATCATCCTCTGGCGCAGCGTATAACTGATGTGCTGGGAAAAGCGCCGAGCCCAGGCACAAAAGCAGCAGACCTTGATTATACTAACTTTACTTCAGCAAAAAATTGTTGAAAAATAGTTTTTTCAGCAAAACCCCTGAGCTCAGGGATTAAACAAGACATGACTCTGCATCAATACAGCTGCAGTATTCTCAAGGTATGTTTGGTTCATAATGCATCAAATCAAATAATAGGTTTCCTTTAAGATCACTGGAGGATATGAATGCTGTCCGACCCTTAATTAAAGTAAACCACACTATTAAATTGAAGCTTAATTAAACTAAACCACACTACTAAACTGAATTTAATACATGCAATACATTTATTTCATAAACAAATAGGGACCACAAACAGCCACAAAATGTAAAATGTTGCCGACTAACACAAATATAACTTTCTGGGGGAGATGGTTCAATAGCAGACAATGCTCCCCCCACCCCTTCCCAGTGTCTGGCCAGATACATCAATGGGCTTGTACATTGCAAGCCCTATGTTAAAGGTGCACCACAAAAGTTTAATTGTATGTAGGAAAGATGTTTAAAGATAAGATTGATGAATTGAAAGAAAAACAATCAAGATTACTAAAGAGACCTTGCTCTTAAACTGGGAGGAAAAACATTGCACAAGCAGGAAACTGTTTACTTACTTTGACTACTGTCATTAAGGTCTGGAGTAAGTTATGCTGCTGTATGGTCATGAAATTTATTTGTGTTGGACCACTAGTTTTTTTGTTGCTTCACCTAAGAACATCGTTTAATCCCTTGCCAACAGCTTATGGGCTGAGCCCTCTCCATATAAGGCAGTTGTTTGGTGCATATTTCAGCAAACACCCACCAGTAACACCTGCGGCTGGTGCTGGCACCGATCACAGGTATTAATCCTCTTAATGCCTGTGGAGGCATTTAAATCTTGGCTATATATGGGTGCCGCCATCTTGGATTTGATCGCCGCCCCCTGTGAGGTCATTGGGGGGCAACAATGGGTTGCCATGACAGCCTCCAGTCTTACGAAGACCCTAGGCTGTCTGGTTTTAATCAGACAACCTAGGTTTAAAGTTTGAAAAATAGTAAAAATAAAAAAGTTTAGAAAAATTATATGAAAAAACCTAAAAATTCAAATGACCCCCATTTCCCTAGAACTCATATAAATATAAATAAACTGTGAAAATCATAAACATGATAGATATTTCCGTGTCCCAAAATGTCTGATCTATCAAAATATAATAACAGTTATTCCTAGCGTTTAACCCCAAAATGGAAAAAAGTGCCCAAAGTGAAAAATACCCCTTTTTGGTAATTTTGAAAAATATAAAAAATTCAATAAAATGTGATCAAAAGGCTGTACAGTCCTAAAAGTGGTAGCATTAAAAAAGTCATCAAAAATCGCAAAAATTACATCAACCACAGCTAAAGTTATTAATGCCAGAAAATGTCAAAAGGAAGAATTCTTTTTTTTGTACAGGTTTTAATTTTTGTAAATGTATGAAAACTTTATAAAACCTATACAAATTTGTTATCTCTGTGATCGCACCAACCCAAAGAATGAAGTAGACATGTCATTTGGGGTGCACAGTGAAAGCCTTAAAATCCAAGTCCAAAACAAAACGGCGCAATTGCACCACCATTTTCATTGCATTTGGAATTTTTTTCCTACTTCCCAGTACATGGCATGGAATATTAAACAATGGCACTATGAAAAAATACATACGAAAAGGAGGGTGGTGTATGCCCCCTCCTAAGCCCCACTTGGTAGGTATAACAAAAAGTACAAGGAAAGTGGAGGACCAATATAAAACTTAGCTTTTAATGCAAAATATCCTTAAAAATGTTGAATATAAAAATAGACGTGTCAGTTACCAGTGTTCGTGAGGATGATGCCGTATGATGGGTGTAGGCACCAATGATGCAGAGTGGCACTCACAATTTTCTGGGTATATGTGGTTCTGCAGAGGTTATCCCATCGCGGGATGCCGAATGTCATGCAGAAAAGATACCGTCTGTGATAATGTATCGATGCTTACAGAGGATGTGTGGTGCAGAAACTCCGAGGGAAAGAGACAATGGTAAGAAGGGGTGGGGGTGGGGCACTCAAGGGTGTAGAGTGCGGGGTACCCTATAAGACCCTAGTATTAAAGATGAGTGGTCCCTATCCGACCCTTCGAACCTCGCCACGGAGCCGCAGCCCTAGATGGCTGCCGCCCCGTCTGGAGCCTGTCCCTACCAACGGCCCTCTGACCCTAATCCAGGGGAGGGGAGAGGAGGGGGGAAGGAGGTGTCCAGAAATGAGTCTCTTGTGATGCAACAAGTACCCGACCTATCTAGAGGGGAAAGATAGATGTATCCTCTATTATGAAAATGGTGGGTATTAATGCAATAGGCAGGTAAAAAATGTGTGGTGCAGGGTCACACATCTGGTCTTGAGAACCCTACATGTCATGTTTCGCCTCTTCAATTGGCTCATCAGGGGCAAAAGGAGACCAGATAACCTGCTTCAAAAGCCTATATAGATGTCTCGGCTGAAGACAGCAGAATGGTATCAAATAATCTTGAGATAAATTAAGGCAGTGGCCGGATCAAGAGGGTCCGTTCCAAAGAATGGTTGGCATGGACCATAGGTGCCTGCGCTTAGCGTCCGGAGTGGTGCCCAAGATGTCAATGGGACACATGAGGCATAATGCACTATGCACTATGAAGTGCAATTTGTTATGCAGATAACAAACTCTCACACATCTCTTTACATGGAAAAATAAAAAAAGTCGAAAAAGGGCCTGGGTTAAAGGGGTTAAAAACTATTTTACTGTGAGAGTACAGTACCAAAAGTAAGCATTGTAGAGGTGAAGAAATATACCTGAATACTATCACAGGGACATATCATTTCTTTTCCACTGTTTTAGAGTTGTTAATCAATATTTAAAATTTTTTGCCACATTGTATTATGCATAAAAAAATATTGATATAAAAATTACATTTTACACTTCTGTCCCGACTACATCCTGACCCCTAACTGTTTAAATACCCCCCTTATTTACGCATTTAATGTATGGGCCTATATGAATGATTATCACACGACAGTAATAAAGTAGGTGCTTCTGCTTCACCTTTGAAATATTTCTGCCTTAATTCCACAATCCCATTTCTACAGTTCTATACTCATACACACATTATACACTCTTACACATACACATTCATACATTCATGCCCCACATTTATGCCCGCTAATACATGTATACTTACACAGTAGATACACATCTTGTACACACACATACAATATATGCCCATGTTATGCACACAAACAGTATGTATACATATATATATATATTGTGAGACACTGAAGGGGTTACTGTGGATGGGGTATGTTTCCCCTAGGTTTTGCTACTATGCAAGGCCTTAGTGCTGAGGTTGTGTTGTCTAGCACCTTGGACAAAGGTGTGGGAACAGCCAATCAGGCTAATAAAGCCGCTCACAGTGCTCAGAATGTTGTCTCTCTTGAAGGAGGCTGGAGAGACACAGCACTGACCTCTGTGCCTGGAGCAGCCAAGTGATTTTCTTAGTGGTGAAGAGACACATTGTTTAGTAGTACCCTGACGGGTAGGATATATTTTTGTTTTTGATGCTGAATGTGAAGGCTGTTTATTTTGATTCCTGCTGAAATAAACACAGGCTAACCTGTTTGGACTGTACTTTGGTGTCACTGTCGTGAACTGCATCAAAGCACCCCGCTACCACGTGTCTCTACGGGTCAAATCTCCCACATATGGTGCTTCGGATTGCGGGCAGTTCAAAAAAGACACACACTGAAAGGTGGCTACATCCTGCAACATTGCATGGCCTGGGTGAAAGCAGCAGGCAAAGTGCAGGATAAAGCCAAGATGGAGGACTTTATTAAATAGCTGCAAGAGGAGGCCAAGGCTAATCGATAGCTGCAGCAGCCATGCTCCAGCAGCAGGAGGAAGGTCCCGCCAGCAGCAAGCCATGCTTCAGACAACAACAGGAAGAGTCCCGAGCATGTTCCAGCTGATGATGGAAAAATTTTCTGGCTTTATGGCAGCACCACAAGCGACGACTACTGGTCTGCAAGGGTACCCGGTTGTCCAGCGTTCCGCACGGGCTGCAGTACAAAAGGCCTTACAAAAAATGCCGACGACGTGGAGGCGTATCTCACTGTGTTCGAGCGAGTAGCTGAGCGAGAGGAGTTACCGGCTGAGCAGTGGGCAGATGTCCTGGCACCATTCTGACCGGCGAGTCGCAGAAGGCTTACTACGACTGAGTGAAGCGGAGGCCCGTAAGTACCCCCAGCTAAAGGCGGAGATTCTGGCTCGTCTTGGGGTCAACCGTTCAAGTTCGTCCAGCGGGTCCACCAGTGGGCTTACTCAGAAAAATTACCCCACGACCAAATGATGACCTGATCCATTTGTCCGGAAGTGGCTACAACCAAGGACTGCACCCCAGCACAGATGGTAGAGAGGTGGTCCCGACAAGTTCACCCGTTCTCTGCCCTCTCGGCTCCAGCGGTGGGTTGGACAGGCCCGGTCCCACAAAAGCTGAGGAGATTGTGTCCCTAGTAGAGAGGTATCGGGCTACGGAGACCTTCTACTTACTCTCCACACGAAGCAGTGCCAGTGACAGGGTCACAAACCATCTGGTAAGACTGCTACTGCGAAAAGGGGAGACATGTCAGGTTGGGAGGGGGTTCATTGGGGGCGGGATTCCCAGAAACCCAGTGAGGCTCGGACAGAGGTCATAAGCGATTTCAGTGCTGGCGATGCCATGAAATGGGCCATATTGCTGCCAACTGTCCCCTGTCAGTGGAGCCAATGGACTGCAACCAGACCCGGCGAGTGTCACTGTTTTGCCCGGCGGCTTCTGGCAGCCGAGTCGATCACGGATGCAGAACCCAAGTGTGTATGGTCACAATCGGGGGTCACAGTGGAAGCCTTGCTAGACTCAGGGAGTCTGGTCACCCTGGTGCGGGGAACTTTGGTTGATCCTGGACTATACAGTGGGCGGAAAGTGGGAGTGTTGTATACATGGGGACACTCGCGAATATCCACTGGCGTCATCAACCTACATACCCCTTGTGGTACTATTACCCATGAAGGGGGTGGTGGGGACCCTGTTTATGAGGTATTATCGGCAGAGACTTACGGTGTTTTGGGACCTCTGGAGACGAAGACCCACCGCAGGTGCTGGTGCAGATAATGGACATCACTGTGTCCGGCCTTGGCCCTGAACCCCTTGAGGCCAATGTACACACCAGCATGGGGTGACCCCATGTGATGAATCTCTCCCCTAGAGGTCCTAGCTGGTGAGGTCGAGGGCCACGAGGAGGTGGCTGACATGCCGGACCTTGAGATTTCCCATGAAAATTTGGGGCTGCACAGCTACAGGACCCTACCTTGTTTAAAGCACGGGAGAATGTTAAGGTGATAAATGGGGTATCTCCAAATACCAGGGGCTGACAAAATATATCCCCCGAATGGTGATTGTTGGGGAACTGTTGTACAGGGTCGACCGATACGGGTGAGGAGGTTGAGCAACTTGTAGTACCCCAATCTCACCGTAGGCTGTGCTGAGTTGGCACACAAACATGTGCTGGGAGGGCACTTAGGTGCTGAGAAGACCCGAGAGAGGATCCATGCAGAGATTTTTCTGGCCCGGGGTGTGGAGGAGGCGTATATGGGCGGGGATGAGCGGAAAATCAGGGCAGTGGGGGGGGCGACACGAGGAGGGGGAGGGGAAAAAGGCGCGGGGAGTTCCCGAGGAGGGTGGGGAATTGTAGGGTTAGTGTTTAAGGAGTAGTGTGGGGGAGGGATAAAAACCCGTTATATAAGGTTTTTAAAGGAGGTTTTTTATATAAGAGGTTAATATGGTTTATTTAGGAGGAGGGGGTTATTTAGGAGGAGGTAAACCGGTCCCGAAGGAGAGGACGGGTGATTATTGAGTGGAGAAGGGAGGGTCATTGTTAAAAAAGGGTTGGTGATGTGGAGCTCCTGCCACTGCAGTGTCAACTTTAACTTACTGCCCCGGTTTTTTGTCCCACACTGCAGGAAAGTCCTTGGTCCCTCCCGAGAGACAGAGGGCAAAGCCGAGTGCAAGGGTGAGGAGAGAAGAGAAAAGAAGAGCACGCCCCAGGCCGTTCATGGCACGTAATTATATAGTACTATAGTTTGATTAATAATAATGACCCCCTTTTTTGTGCAATTTCATTTTGATTTTTTCTTTCTTAATTTGAACGGATTGCCTATGGATCTGGTTTGTGCTCCTAATAGTCCCACAATCCTCATACCTGGGGGCACACATATTTCTCCGCGCTCCCAATACACTCCTTGTTATGCCGGTTCCTGCGGAAATAAGCTACAGCTTTTGGTTATCCCGACTGGCGATTTACCATTGAATTGGTAACACCTCCTCCAATTAACATATCTTGCCCCATCAGGGATCGCTGTTGCACAGGTCCCCCCCCTCGCCCTCTCTCCACGCCCTACCCCCATTGGCTTTCCCTCCCCCTCCCACCATCTCACAGGACAAATCTTTGGATTCCCCCCCCATGCACCCCAGGGTCTTTATTATACCCCCTAATTCATGTTAGGGTAATAATGATTTTTCACCCCCGTTTTGAGACCTCGTTCGTAAGTTAACTGAACTGCCCCTCCCTTTGGTATCTATTTCAAAACAAGATTGTCCCACCGCACCTCTGTTGTCTATCCCTTTCAGACAGAGTGGCCCTTGGCCTCTCGACCCCCCCCCCCGCCCCCCAGTATTTCTGGTTTACTACAGTACGTAAAGTGTTGCCCTTACTTTTTTTCCCCGACTGCGAACCTAAAGATTTTGGGCTGGTCATAGCATTAAGATCCCGGGCAAGCGACTCTGGGTCCACGTGCCTTTTTTTTGGTGATTGTTTGTGTGTTTTTGCCCTATGTGTGATGTTGCCATACGTGTTACTTTTTTTTTGTTCCACCCCCAGGTACCTCCACGGGTTTCTCACCTTAGAGCTTTTTGTCTCATCGCCGTTTCGCCCACCAAAGTTGTGGATGGTTGGATTCCCTGTAGGCTAAGGAGTTCCGCTAAGGAAGCACCTCGGGATACAGCCGACCGAGGGACCCCCCCCAACCGTAGTTCGCATAGCCCTAGACACACGTCTCCCTGATGCAAGACTTCCCGCTTCACTAGTGAGCGTCGCTCTTCCCCCCCCCTTGGTCCTTATACTGTTTCCCCTTGTAACCCAGGCCACCCAGCACATGACAAGGGCACAGTCCAGGCCAGTCTAGAGTCTACAATAGGTATAGCAGATCAGGACCTCCACTTTTAACTCCAGGCGACAGTAGCTGTTTCTCCTAGCTTGTCTTTTGCCGCCTGCCCACCCCCATTTGAGACGCACACGTCCTCCGGCCCCAACCCCCCAAGCCACGGCACCATTGACCTTCCTTCCCCCTTTTTGGTAATTTTGAAAAATATAAAAAATTCAATAAAATGTGAACAAAAGGCTGTACAGTCCTAAAAGTGGTAGCATTAAAAAAGTCATCAAAAATCGCAAAAATTACATCACTCACAGCTAAAGTTATTAATGCCAGAAAATGTCAAAAGGAAGAATTCTTTTTTTTGTACAGGTTTTAATTTTTGTAAATGTATGAAAACTTTATAAAACCTATACAAATTTGTTATCTCTGTGATCGCACCAACCCAAAGAATGAATTAGACATGTCATTTGGGGTGCACAGTGAAAGCCTTAAAATCCAAGTCCACAAGAAAACGGCGCAATTGCACCACCATTTTCATTGCATTTGGAATTTTTTTCCTACTTCCCAGTACATGGCATGGAATATTAAACAATGGCACTATGAAGTGCAATTTGTTATGCAGATAACAAACTCTCACACATCTCTTTACATGGAAAAATAAAAAAGTCGAAAAAGGGCCTTGGTGTTAAGGGGTTAAAAACTATTTTACTGTGAGAGTACAGTACCAAAAGTAAGCATTGTAGAGGTGAAGAAATATACCTGAAAACTTATCACAGGGACATATCATTTCTTTTCCACTGTTTTAGAGTTGTTAATCAATATTTAAAAATTTTTGCCACATTGTATTATGCAATAAAAATAAATATTGATAATAAAAATTACATTTTACACTTCTGTCCCGACTACATCCTGACCCCTACTGTTTAAATACCCCCCTTATTTACGCATTTAATGTATGGGCATATATGAATGATTATCCACACGACAGTAAATAAAGTAGGGTGCTTCTGCTTCACCTTTGAAATATTTCTGCCTTAATTCCAAATCCCATTTCTACAGTTCTATACTCATACACACATTTATACACTCTTACACATACACATTCATACATTCATGCCCCCACATTTATGCACGCTAAATACATGTATACACTTACACACAGTAGATACACATCTTGTACACACACATACAATATATGCCCATGTTATGCACACAAACAGTATGTATACATATATATATATATTGTGAGACACTGAAGGGGTTAACTGTGGATGGGCGGTATGTTTCCCCTAGGTTTTGCTACTATGCAAGGCCTTAGTGCTGAGGTTGTGTTGTCCAGTATGAAATTTATGTCCTTTTATCTTGTCTCTATGTCAATTGTCAATTTGTATATATGGATACTCTATTTTCAGTCTCATTTCACTTGAGAAAGGAGTCCCTGGTACTCCGAAACGCGTTGTGTCCCGAGATTACCAATAAATACTTTACCTTACTTGACGTATCCGTCGGAACCTGAGTGTGCGCCACATTAGACAGCATCCAACCCACCACGTTTTACCTCCATCCTGACCGTCCTGGCAACCGCGTCTCGATGACCACTGTCTGAGGGCAGCACCCCTACCATCACAACTGAGCGATAACTAGTGTTGTGCCTAACTTAGCACAACTATATCTGGTGAGCCTCAGTCCTTTTGATTACGTGTAACATCACCAGCTATGTTTAACTAACTCAAAATTACTACTCTATGAGCGCGACCCGGTCTCTCCTTGTTTGCCTTTCTTCTCTCTCAATCTAGACTCTAGACATGGAAAACATTTATGTGTAAAGGGTCTTAGGCCCCTTGCGAGGAAGGGTTTTTCTCAACCAAGTGCTATCCAAGTCTATTGTGCTATGACGCATGTTTAAAATTTTTCACAGTCCCAATATTAAAACCAAGAAAAATGCAGTATGATCCTGATATGATTAGTTTGAGAAACTTGCCCATTGAAGTCAAAGGGTGCACAAAAAAGTGGACAGCATTTTGGTGTTATCCTGGTGCGGTAAGTTTTTTACACATATGTTGACAAGAGACAAGTTAGGTTAGGTTTCAGGATTATCAAATTACATATTAGGGCAGAGGCAGCAGGAGGAACCTACCATGAAATCTACCATCATGTTAGGTTTCCATTAAAGAGCTCAGTTGACATGAGGACCACAAAAATGAATAGTCAGTTAGCTCAAGGAAAACAGTAAGCAAAATCAAATCAAAATCAAGCAATTTTTTCTTCCCCACAAATGTATGATTTGACATTCGATTTGTAGCCAATTTGGCAAGCAAAATGGATATATCTAAGCAAAAGTAAATATATTTTCCAACATGGGATTATGAAAACATTGCTTCCAAGCTACCTTGTAAGGCAGCCCCTTAACATCAAGCAGGACTTTCCAGAAGCCTAATGAAATAATTAAAGCCAAATCAGTATATATATTCCAAATAGAATAGACAGCGCGGTTTCGATTATAGTAGAATTCTTTTTCTACTCATTACTTTTTCAAAACCATTAAATTATTGCTTTATTTAAAAGGGGCTACATAGAATCCCCCTTTGTTGTTGGTCACTAAGCATCACTACCAGCTTCTCTTTGACCCACATTTATTTAAGTGTTTGCAGTTTTCTGCCTGATTTTGCACTGAAAAGAATGTGCAAACTGCTTGCACATGTATTTATGAAGTGTTTGCGCCTGTTTTGTGTTGTGGCTGCATTGTGTCCAACAAGACAGAAAAAATGGGCATCGAAGGGGGCGTTAGTGCTTAGTCAGAGTTTGCGCCACATTTATTACTGATGGGCACCACAATTCTGCAGCATGAACAAAGTACACCAAAAATAAATGGTGAAAACTTCCACAGTAGTATAGGGGGCACTCTGCTCCCTCCACAGGCAAACTGTACATAGTGCTGTTTGCACTACTTTTTATAAATCTGGGCCATTGTGTTATACAACTCACATTTAGCTCTGTTGTGGTTTACTTGGACCCCAAATCCTAGGCTATGGGAGAAGCAAATGAAGTAAACAATAATCAACTTTAAAAAACAGACATTTTCTTCCAATTTTTATTACCAGTTTGCATTAGCCTGGCATCCATTTTTCCTTAGTCCTCATAAACGATAGTCCATGAATCATCTGTGCAAAACAGTTCTAACTAGGACATGATCTATTTTTTAATAAATCAGTTGCACAGTCTGTCAATATTGGCCCTGTGCTCTGATCCAGTAAAAAGTAATGCAGTGAGCATTGTGCCTTTCATTCTTTGAAGGGACACATGCCCAAAGTTATAAAATAAAATATATTGTGGAAACCCAACACTCACCTTCACTCTGCTCTAACCTTCTAAATAAAGCTAAAGGAGATTGTAGTTTTCTGATACTTGCTAACATTGATTCTAATAGTCCATGAGTTGAATTATTCATTAAAATTAGAAATTGTATTGACAGTAAGGAAATATTCAGAAATATTAAGGTTCTGATACTTCTCATTAGCACCCACTTAAATATTAGTTACTCCTCTTTAGGATGCATTCCCACTTATGTGTTGAAAATTGGCCAACCCTGCTATATTTGTCTGTCAGCGGGACAAGTTTTGAGGCACATTAGTTTGGCATGTTGCTGGTATTCATTCTCAGCTGCAATGGGTATAAATAAATTATATGCAGAAAAAGGACTTGGCAAGAAGTTACAAAATAGAAAAAATGGAAATAAAAGTACAGCATATATTAATGCTTCCATTACTTCCTGCCTTCGCTCGATAAAAGACAAATCCATTCAATCCTGCTGAAGGGGTTACACTGTTACAAACCAGCTTTCTAAGTGATTACAGTAACCCTCACCTTTCAGATCAGAGGTCAGAGCCTTATTGTTCAAAAACATTTCTCATTTCCTTATGAACGGATTGCCTTTCTACTATTAAAGAGTCATAAGGGATCTGTCACAATTCACTAAGACAGAGATATATTGTTCAAGGAATCAATACCCATTTAGTTAAATTAAAGCATGGCTAATATCTTATTTCTAAAGTGACTTGCATGAAATTGGCCAACATTATTGTTTAGAGAAAGAACCTACTGTGACTGCCGGGATTTCTGCCTTTGTTGGGAAAGAAGGATTCTAGAAATTGTGCACCTCTATACTGCTATCTACAGCAAATGAGAATTATACAATAGAAAGTCTTTAGAGTGAAAAGTCTAATGTAAAATTCTTATATAAATTATCCTCTGAAATTATAGTCTTTACAACTATGCAATATAAACAGGTCTCATAAAAAAAGAAATTCAGCAATGAGGTGAGTAAATTGATTCACCTAACTATAATAAATAATATTTTAAGAATGGCAGCTTGACCCATTTCACCCATTCGTAGTTGAGGCTAAAGGTTAAGTAATGGATTTACAAACTAAAAAATCTTCAACTTTTATCTATTATTAGACAGGTTTTGGGGGTTGTTGTTTCAAAGAAAAACACTCCAGTCATTGTATTTATTATTTCATTAGGTCACAAGACCCTTAATATGTTACATTCATCATGTATTGGTGATGTGCAATTGTTCTATTGTCTTATGTTGGTCATCAGAGGCACCATGCTCCCTAGATTATGTAAATGCCTGAGCTGTACCATATAAACCAGGGGTCAGAAACCTTTTCGGCTGAGAAAGCCGTAAGCGCAATATATTTTAAAATATAATTCTGCAA
Source organism: Engystomops pustulosus (assembly GCA_019512145.1). Classification (NCBI taxonomy): domain Eukaryota; kingdom Metazoa; phylum Chordata; class Amphibia; order Anura; family Leptodactylidae; genus Engystomops; species Engystomops pustulosus. Next base: position 89,797,031 of record CM033642.1, on the reverse strand, counting down.
GAGCCGTACCATTTCTTTAAAGGGACACTTGCATAACAATTGCTCCAGCAGCCATTAGTATAGAAAGAAGTGTGCCTCCCTGCTGTACTAAGCCACAACTAGACCAAAACAATGGTAATTTCCTGTAAAATACAAAATATAGATAATTTACATTGGAGCTTGCAATGCATGACATCTCGTCCAGCACTCTGGATTCTTCTTTTTAATGTGCATGACTGGAAGCTGGCCTCCCCTCCCCTCACTAATAACATGACCAGCAGCGGCCTCCCATCACTAATAACATGTCCATCAGTGGCCTCCCCTCACTTATTCCATGTCAAGCAGGCCCTCCCCTCACTAATAAAATGTCCAGCAGCAGCCTCCCCTCACTAATAACATGTCCCAGCAGTGGCCATTCCTCACTAATAACATGTGCCAGCAGTGGCCTCCTCTCACTTATAACATGTCCCAGTAGTGGCCTCCCGTCACTAATAACATATTCAGCATTGGCCTCCCCTCACTAATGACATGTCCAACAGCAGCCTCCCTTTACTAATAACATGTCTAGCAGTGTCCTCCCCTCACTAATAACATGTCCCAGCAGTGGCCTCCCCTCACTAATAACATGTCCAGCAGCAGCCTCCCCTCACTAATAAAATGTCCAGCCGTGGTCTCCTTTCGATAATAATATGTCCAGCAGTGGCCTCCCCTCACTAATAACATGTCTAGCAGCAGCCTCCCTTTACTAATAACATGTCCATCAGTGTCCTCCCCTCACTAATAACATGTCCCAGCAGTAGCCTCCCCTCACTAATAACATGCCGGGTAAATATTGGTTCTTTTAGTAAATTACAGCATAAGACAGTGCAAAAATAGTAATTAAATAAATAGTGACATTAACGCTTGGCAGGTCGTAAATATCCAGGAGCTTTAAACGCGTTTTACACCAAATTCTAAGACAATTCAACATTCATAGGGAATACTGAAAGATATAGGACAAGGCACTTTCCAGAAACTGTGCCACTCCTGTTCTTAGACTATGTCAGGTATTACAGGTGAGCTGGATATAATACCAGATGGGATGAGACCTTCTATTATTATTTCAAAAAATCCCTCTTAATAGTGATCTAGTCTGTTTACAGTGATGTCATATAGAAACTATTGTGCCATGTCATGTAAGACAGTTTAATATTTTTGTGTTATGCCATCTTTCTATGACCACTAGGGGTCTGACCTTTGGGGCTCAGCATTCAGCACTGTATCTCCTTCACTTTAACCCCTTAACGCCGAAGCCACTATTCACCTTCCTGACACGGCCCATTTTTTCAAATCTGCCCTGTGTCACTATAAATGGTTATAACTTTGAAACGCTTTAACATATCCAAGTGATTTTAAAAAAATTTTCTCGTGACGCTTTGTACTTCATGTTAGTTGAAAGATTTTGGTGGTATGTTTTGCATTTATTTATGAGAAAATCAGATATTTGGTGAAAATTTGGAAAAATTCTCGATTTTCGAACTTCAAAATGTTCTACTTTTTCCATACATAGTCATAACAGCAAAAAATCTTAATAACTAACATTAACCGAATGTGTTCTTTATGTGGAAATGGTTTTTTATGCATACTCTTATTTTTGTAGGATGTTATGGGCCTTTGAACGTTAGGTGCGATTTTTCACATTTTCATAAAAAACGCAAAATCCTGCTATTGAGGGACCTGCTCAGATTTCAAATCAATTTGAGAGGCCTAAATAAAAGTAAAACCCCATAAATTACCTTATTATAGAAACTACACCACTCAACGTACATAAAACAACTTTTATGAAGTTTGTTAACCCTTTAATTGTTTTACAGGGGTTAAAACAAAATCGGATACATTTTTGAAAGTACATTTTTTTTGGCTAAATGAATGCGTTTTTCAAAAAATGTACAAATTCTTGTTGACAGAGCTGGTTTAGGGCTTATTTTTTACGTGTTGAGTTGTCCTTTCAATTGATACCATTTTGGCGCACATAACTTTTTTTGAGTTGTCCTTTCAATTGATACCATTTTGGCGCACATAACTTTTTTTGATCACTTTTTAGAACATTTTTGTGAAGAGATTTTTCGGGGTTTTTTTTACGGAGTTCACCGAGCGGGCGCAGTAATGTTTCTGAGTTATTGTACGGATTGTTACGGACGTGACAATACCAAATATGTGGCGTTTTTGGCGATTTTGTGTTTTTTTCACTTTATTGCATGAATATAGGGAATGTTTGTGTTTAGGGGGAGTTATTGTACGGATTGTTACGGACGTGACAATACCAAATATGTGGCGTTTTTGGCGATTTTGTGGTTTTTTCACTTTATTGCATGAATATAGGGAATGTTTGTGTTTAGGGGACTTTAACTTTATTTAATTAATTATTTTTATTAAAAAATGCTTTTATTAAATGTTTTTAACTGTGTTTTTTCACTTTTACAGGTTAGCTTGAACAAGTGATCTACTGATCACTTGTTCAAGGTATTCTTCACCTTACACAGTGTAATCCAGATGTATTACACTGTGTAATGTAACACACTGAGCTCAGTGCTCAGTGTGCTACAGGATTCTTGTGAAATGCCCCTAACACGCCGCGGTCAGCGCGACAACGGTGTGTTAGGGGTTAACACCCGCGATCGGAGAATTTTCCTATCGCGGGTGTTAGAGGCGGGTGTCAGCTATAATATATAGCCGACACCCGCAGCTTCTGGCCCCGGCTGCGTTCAGGAGCCGGGGCCAGAAGCTTGACGTAATAGTACTGCATTTTGCGGGAACGCACCTCCCGCCATGCAGTACTATTACTTTTATAGTCAAATGTCGGGAAGGGGTTAAGATTGCAAGATCACAGAAAAACTTATGTGAGTGTAGCAACATTAGCAAAAAGAATGTGGACATGTCCTAATCATATTCATATAGTTGAAGGCATTTTCCCTTTACAATTATAGAGAATCATATTAAAGAAAACCCGTCACATGATTACTACACTCCAGTCTGTAGGTTATAGAGCAGGAGGAGCTGAGCAAATTATATAATTTTGTGGAAAGAGACTGTAACCTGTATTTTGTTTGCACTACCTGGGTGATTGAGTCCATAGGATGTTACTCTGGACTCTCACTTCCCATTATGGGTAATAGTGTCCTTTGACAGCAAGTTTCAAAAAAAAGATAGAGACAATTCCCGGTTTTCGCTATTCATACATCAGTGTTTTGCATTAGTCTTGTCAGCCTAAACAAGAAGATTATTTTTAGACAAGCAAATGTTCTTGGTGTAAAAGTCATTAAGGGTACTTCTTTTGACACAACGCCTTGAAACGGAGGCGCATCAGAAGAAGATTTAGGGACATCGGGTCAGTCTGGTGCCGATCTCGGGCTGTGATGTCACAGCCCAGACCCAGCACTAACACCCGGGATCGTAAAAACTCTGTGGCATGCAAGTGTGTCCCCCGTGGACCGGACCCCCCGGTGTGCTTAAATCATTTTAAATTAATTAAATAAATAAAATAAAAGACCCATAATCCCCCAGTTACACATATAATGCAAATAAAGTATATAAAACACACAAAAAATGTACATATTTGGTACCACCGTGTCCGTATTAATCTGTACAAAAAATCTAAATCAATATTAGACCCGCTTGGTGTACGACGTAAAAAAAAAAAGCACGAAAATCTTCCTGTAATATACAACACCATTACAGAAAATGTTCCCTTATATTATACGAATGAAAAGAACAACTCTTTTCGCAAAAAATAAGCCCTGAAAAGAAGTTATGGCCCTGAAAAGTTGTCAATAGTAAAAACAATGCGATTTTCTCCAATATTGGTTTTGCTCAGTAAAATTGAAAAACAATGCGATTTTCTCCAATATTGGTTTTGCTCAGTAAAATTGAGCAAAGATAAGAAAAACTATATAAATGAGGTATCACTGCAATCGTAGTGAACCAGAGACTAAAGATAAAATATTATTTTTACGTTACGGTGAGTGGGGCGAAAAAAAAGGGGTAAAAGTCCAAAATAAAAGTTGATGATTTTGTTTGTGTCCCCCCTAGTTAATAAAATCTCATGAATAAACTATAGACCCCCAAAATTAATTATTTATACATTGTATCTCAACCCGTAAATAATAAGCCCGTAAATAATAACCCGTAAATAATATGTTTGCATTACCAAAAAAAATTAAAAATGTATAGCTTGTACAATGTGACAGTACTAATCTGCTGTGAATAGCACTACTTTCATTCTATGCCCAGCCGTGTGCCCATACAGCAGTCACCACCACATATGGGGTATCAGTATTTAGAAGAAATTGGGCATCAAATGTTGCAGAGCGTTTAATCATTTAATATATTATGAAACTGTCAGTTCTGGCCTAAATGAATGTATTTTCCCCAAAAAAATTCAAGAGTTTCTAAATCGCAGGTCCATATTATTTTAACCCATGTGAAACACTTAAAGGGTTAATAGACTTAATAGAGAAACACTTAAAGGGTTAATAGACTTAATAGAAGTTGTTTTACATACATTGAGGGGTTAACTTTTTATTGTGTGGTAATTTATGGGGTTTTACTATTATTTAGGCCTTTCAAAGTCACTTGGAAGCTGAGTTATCCATCAAAATGTGAGTTTTGGCAATTTTTATGAAAATGAGAAAAATGGCACCTAAAGTTCTGCACCTCATAACATCCTAGAAAAATGAGAGGACGCATAAAATATCATCTCATTCCGTAAATATTAATTATCAAGCTTTTTGGGTAGTTTTACTTCCTATCTGGTAAGCAGAACATTTCATTCTTGGAAAATGAAGAATTTTTACAAACTTTTACCAAATTTTCACTTTTTTTTCAGAACGAAACGCAAAACTTATCACTTAAATTTTACAACTAACAGTCTAGAACATGAGCTCACAGTATCGAGCCCGTTTCAATAGCTTGTCTATGTGCCGTATATTTGCCCGAGTGCTGGGTCGTTAGCAAAATAGGACAGAACAGTTAGACTGTCCTGCCGATGAGGACACCGTATAATCGCCCTACTAGTTCTTTACCTAGACTACTGACCATGCGAATTACCGTTCCATCAGCATACCGTTTTGGATGAAAAATGGCACCTTTTGTGTACAGGGTAATAGCTGGTGCGCAGGCTTGTGTGAGACGATGCGACATTGAACCGGCTAGGTAGGAGGGAGCGGGTAGTCCGGCCGCTCACATCTTGAAACATACCGCAACGCCCCTGCTATCCCAGAAGACAGGGCGGGGAACATTTGCGATGGGCCCTTGGAATGGTGTAGAGGGCCCGACAATAATTTACGCATTATCCCATCCCTATTTACTGTCGCAGCTATACCGTAAATTACAAAAAACGGTATCTACCACTTACACTGATTCACTGAACTCGCGGACCTAACTTCATTATTTTTATGATGAGAACGCCCATTTTTTCAAACGATCTCATGCGGTCGGTCCGAGATAGGTATCAGGGGCCTGTATGTGGCCCTTGGGCCGTACATCCCAGATCGTATCGTGGACGCAGCACGCTGCTCCTACTCTGTCCATATCCCACTAGCGATCACCTGACACGTACCAGTATAAAAATATTTCTTTTCCGCTACTTTGGTCTGGTTCATGGTCTGTATTAACCCTTTTCGGACATTTGACGTAATCGTAGATGTCGACCGGTTGCCGAGACCTTTGCCGACCCCTGATGTACTTTACATAGTATCTGCTGGCAGCATAGCCGTTAGTATGAGTGCTTTGTTTGGGGATGCTGTGATGGGTGCAACTCGCTTACCTACACCAGCAACCCTCACCAACACCTACTAAACACCGATCAAACTCACACACACCGTACCTACCTCCTACCCACCGCTCGCTACCCACAGCCCCCTCCCACCCACTAACTACCACAGCACACTCACTACACCCAGCTCCTCAACCACACACTCACATACACACACATAATCACCGCACACGTCCTACACACCAGCATAAATCACCGCCACTCACTTACACACCGCAGCACTTCACACAGACTACCATACACACAGCACACTCCACTACACACAGCACACACACTCACTACACAAAGCACACCACTTCACTCAGCATACTAGCACACACAGCATACTCACCGCCACTCACTATCACACATACCTCCACACTACACTCACTTACCCACAGCCCCATCACCTACCCACATCACACCTCACCAAACCCTACTACACACTTGATGTCTCGCGCTTACTCAAAATTCCCCATGATAAGGGGTATCGAAAAGTGGAACCTGTGTCTCCAGCCGCGATCCAACCATGATGCCGAATAAAACAAAACCTTTATTCCTACGTCGCTATAAATTCATCTCACACATAATGTCTTCACGTTTCAAAATAAGATCTATAGACCAGACCCGCGACAGCTATGGGGACTCAGTTTGCCCCCAGTATCGCAACCTTTATATGGGTGAGTTGAGACAATTCCTCCAAAACACCCCAAATGGGAAGACATATTGTCTTGTACCGAAGGACAGTGATGATCTCCTCCTATCTGGGGCTGGCCATGGAGAGCATCCTAATCCTTTGTCAGCTTCATAACACCAACATGGGGTTTAACCTTCAACCCCAATTAACCCAACAGAGATTGAATTCCTTGACCTACACTTTGCCAATCATGAAACAAATCCAACAAAATATTTAATAAAAAAGTCGCCACCCCCAGATAGCTTTCTTCACTAAAAAGCCATCACCATGTTAAATGAAAAAGAATATCCCTTACAGTCAATTCCGTCGTATACGAAAAAACTGTTCAAACCGAAACCTTCATAGAACAAAGTAAAATCCCCTCTCTAACGATTTACGACCAAGGATTTTCCTCATTGGAGTTAATTACCTCGGCACTATACGTTCTAAAAAACTCACACAATCCGATGCCCCTTCCTCCCAAAAAATCCCACCAACAGATCCCCAAAAACGATTTCAAATCAACTTTCATTACACCTACAACTAACATAAATCTATCACCAACATACTGGAGAAACACTGGTCGGTGCACAAACGATCATACTTATCCAAAAGCCTAGCAAAAAACCTATGCGTAATATACATACGATCCAAAACCCTCAAAATCTCTGGCCCCCACAAAGTTACGCAAACACTACTCCAGACCACCCCAGAAGTTCCTTCCGCCCTGAACTCACTGGCCGCTTTTAATGTGGCCAAGCTGGTATGATAAATGCTTCTTAAATAGCATAATAAAGCTAGAACGTTTAAAAGCAACACCACTGACGATCTTTAACATCAAGAGTTTCCTGAATTGCTCTTCGATGTACGTCATATACCTCCTGTAGTGCCCATCTGCCTCCAATAATACGTTGGCCGCACTGTACAACAACTACAATCACGTATGAACAGCCATAGAGCAACACCGCTAATGGCTACGTCAAACATGCGTCTCAAAACCTGGTCTCCACATCACCAGAAAAATTTCACCTCCTATACAATACACCATTTTGAACAATCCCCTGATGGGCCAACGACCGCTTTAAAAAATTATGCCAAAGAGAGACATTCTGGATCTCAAAATCAACTGCCTCACTCCATCGGCCCTTAATGAATCTTGAAAATCATTTCTATGTTCTTTCTAAATACACCATCCCAACAACCCATCAACACTCTATCATAAATATCATGTATACTCTCTAACACCTATAATGAGTACACACCAACTCTCTAATACTGATGTTTAATCTTTTGTCATTTCTGGTCACATGCAATAGGTAACATTGTCTCATTCTGTTTAATATTTGTATATCAGACATCCTTTTTTTCCTCGTATACTCTTTTTCTCGTATACTCGTTTATTGCTGCCAACCCGACTCCCTAATACCTGATTTTATATCTCTGTCATATCCATATGTAACATATGCGGCATTTGTTTTAATATCTGATATCATGCTCCTTATTTCGCCTATACTCTTTATATTGACTATGGGTTAATTATCCCACTTTCTTACTACTTTTTTTAACATTATAATCTCATCCACTACCGCAGAACACTCTCCAATTTAACCCTTCCTATTTATCGTCAATTATCGAATAACAAACTCTTTCCATCATTTTCTCTAGTTTAGCAATGTCCGCCTCACGCGACATACCCCGACTACGATACTTCGTCACTATACTCTACACGCCGGCTACGTTGTGTCGCGCGTTTTCTGCGCTTGCCCCGAACACAATAGCACCGCTAATCCCGGCGGAATATGTTGGTTTCTAACCATGAGCGCACGCGCCTAACATCTCCCTTGGCGCGAGTCTCCTCCCCTCCCCATTCATCTTTTAACCCTGAGTCCCTAGTCTCCTGTAGCCACAGGGATACAACTACGCTTCCCCCGTGACACGTAACGATGGCTCTGCCTTACACAACATCTTTTGCCACTTACTTATTTATTTATTCAGTCTTAGCAATTAGGTCCCCTATCCTGCTGTGATACTACTATCATTTAATATTTGTTTTCCTGACACTTTTGTTTTACCTCATTTTATTCATTCATTTACCACATGTTTTACACTCAACAGAACTTGAATCACCGTTTATCTAACCCCTTCACGCATCCGACGGCGGATATATCGCACGAGACGCAGTGACTTAGCGCTCAGTGGCGGATATACCGCCACGGCGTTATGCTCGGCTCGCTCTGGATCAGAGCCGAACCGGCATCGGGAAAACGGGGTGCCGGCTGTAACTAATACCGCACCCCAGGTAACACCCGCGATCGGAGTGTCTCGATCGCGGGTGCTAAACCCGTTAGATGCGCCGGTCACGCGACCGCGGCATTCTACAACAAGTATCTGGGTGGTCTTCCCCACGGATCGCACCCCTCCGAACCGTTTCGGGGGGCCTCGATCGTTGCATAGTAACTCTGGCGGTCCAATCGGACCCGATTTACTAGCAAGAATGCCAGTAAGATGGCGTCTGTGACGTCATCTTACTGGCAAAGGCCAGCTATGCAAGTGTATAGGCTGACACTGATAATACTACTCTGCATACATCAGTATTGCAGAATATTATCATGAAGAAGCATCAGAAGAATTGCTTCTTTCATGTCCCATGGTATAAAGTGAAAAAGTAAAAAAAAAAAGTTTTCAATAAAAAAAAAAATAGTCACTAAAATCACAAAAAATGCCCCAAACCCCCAAAACATTAAAGAGACATATAACTCAAAGAAAAAAAGTCCTAAAATCATAACACAAAACCCACATATATAGTATCACCGCGTCCGTACAACCCGTTAGAATAAAGGTAAAATCATTTTGACCCCCCTAACGATCACTCCGTAAAAAAAACTGTTATAAACCCTCCAAAATTATGATTTTTACTTTTCATATCCCACAAAAAATGATATAAAATGCGACCAAAAAACCATATGTTAACCGACATGATAACTGGTGCAAAGTACAACATGGTCCCGCAAAAAACAAGCCACTCCGTGCCAAAACGTGAACAAAGTTATGCACTTGGAAGATGGCAATACAAAATTATAGATTTTTCCCCAAGAGTGTTTTGTTTGAACAAATTTAGTTAAAACGTAAGAAAAATTATATGTCTGGTTCCCCGTAATCGTATCAACCATAGAATAAAGATAAACATGATATTAGTCTATACGGTGACACCAAAAAAAAAAAGTCAAAATCCGTCAGAATTGATGCTTTTCTACTCCTGCCCTCAAAAAAGTTCCTCTAAATTTTCACACATAGGTGATACAACCCCAAAATGGTAACAATGGAAAGAGCATCTCATCCCGCAAAAAAAATGCCACACATGGCCCCATAACGAAAAAGCGAAAATTTTATAGCCTTCAAAATGGCCAATGAGAAAAGGCTAAATCCTGGCAGACTGCAGCGCCCCCTCCCTTCTGCACCTCGCTGGCGCCCATAAACAAGTCACGCTACTTGTGGGGGGTTTGTACTCAGGAGAATTGCGAACAAATGTATGGTGGGTTTCTCTGCCTTTATTATTTTGGAATGGTAATTTGTAGTGCAATGAACGTATAAGGGAACAATATGACCATTCTAAATTTCACCTCCTCCATTTGCAGTTCAATTACTATGAAGATCTCAAGGGGTTAACAATCTTTCGTAATAAAGCTGTTTCTGATAGCTTGAGGGTGAAGATGAAATGGGTAGATTATATAGGGGGTTTTTGATGACTAATATGTAAAATTTCATTCAAAAGACTTATTTATCCCCCAAATAGTCAATTCTGAAAATCCGGAAAGAAAAAAGCGTTATTATTTGTAAGCCGCGTCGTGTACGTCAAAATAAATTATCCAATATTTCAGAAAATTATGAAAAGTAAAAGTAGACAAATGGGGAAATGTTATTAGACAACTTATTTAGCTGTAAATTTATCTCTGAAAACGCAATGATTTAGAATTCGTAAAATGGCAAATTTTTCACAAAAAAATACTCATATTTCTTTTTTTGTAAAATAAACGCAAACTATCTGCCAAAATTACCATAAAATGAAGTCACAGAGTCAAAATGTGGGGAAAAAAACAATCTCAGAATCGTTTTGATAAGTAACGTGGTCAAAAAGTTAAACTATATAAAGCGAATGCAAGTTCAGAATCCCAAAAATAGCGGAGTGGCCTTAAGCCTGTAAAAGGCTGCGTCCTAAGGGGTTAGGTAACTTTTACAATTACAATACAATGATCTCCCATCTACTTAGATCTCCCATTTAATCTACCGATCCCTATACCTCCTACATATAATATATAGACCCTACCCTCTGTAAAAATCCTTCAATCTCTTTCTTCCACCGCTTTCTCATGGTTTCTATTATACTGCCACCCAGTGTATAATAGCATCTTTTTTTATATATATTTTTTTATATAACTCGTATAATTTTATATGAAATCTTTAATGTCTTTTATCTGTCTCTATGTTATTGTCACATTTGTATATCATGGATACTCTATTTTTCCAGTCTCATTTCACTTGAGAAAGGTAGTCCTGGTACTCCGAAACGCGTTAGGTCCCGAGATTATCATAAAACTTTACCTTACTTTGACGTGATCCGTCAGACCTGAGTTTGCGCAACTAGACAGCATCCAACCCCCCACACACGTTTTCCCATCCTGACCGTCCTGGCAAACCGACGTACTTCTGACCACTGTCTTAGGGCAGCACCCCTACCATCACACTGAGCGATAACTAGTGTTTGCCATAATTTAGCCAACTATATCTGGTGAGCCTCAGTCCTTTTGATTCTGTGTAACATCAACCGCTATGTTAACTAACTCAAATTACTACTCTTGAGCGCACCCAGGTCTCTCCTTGTGTTGCCTTTCTTCTCTCTCTAGCTTACACACAGCAACTCACTACACCAGCTACTACCACTCACAAAAAGCCTACTCACACACACTCACTACAACAGCCTACTACCAGCACACTCACTACACCCCGCATAATCACCGCACACACTCACTCCACATATCACCGCACACTCACTTACACAGCACCTCACAGCACACACACAACTACAGACAAAGCACACTCAACTACACTCACTCACTAGGCCCCACACATGCATCCTCACCACAAATCACTATACACAGCATACTCACCACGCACACTCACTACACCCCACAGCACACTCACACACACAGCAAATCACCAAAAAAAAACAAACTACTACACAGCACCTCACTACACACAGCATACTCACCACACACTCACCACACACAGCATAATCACCGCACACTCACTACACACAGCATAATCACCGCACACTCACTACACACAGCACACTCACTACACACAGCACACACACTAACTACACAAAGCACACTCACTACACTCAGCATACTAGCCACACACAGCATACTCACCGCAAACTCACTATACACACAGATACTCACCACACACTCACTACTACACCAGCACATTACCACAGGACTAACACACACAAGCACATCACTGCACACAGCACACTCACCCCAATTATGGCACTCACTATACACAGCACATGTCATTGCATGCTCACTAATACACAGCACACCACATCGCACAGTCACTACACACACACTGCAATCCTGCTACTGATTTTCCCTCTTTAGAAGACACAACAGGTGCCGCCTGCCGACAGGGGTAATTGCCAAGCTAATGGTGAGGCATTAAAGGGGTATTCTTCGTCTGGGCATTCACATTCAGTTTTGATAAATCTCCATATATAAACATTTCTCATTAGATGTTGTAAAAAAAATGTTACTGTTTGAAGATAATTTCTCATAAATGTAGCGCCATTTTGTTCCTAAGAAATGAGATCGCTTCCTCGATACGGCCACCTTGGTGGGAGGGATTGCACAAAGAAACAAAAGGTTTTTGTTATATAGAGTGTCCGAGAGTTACTGCATGTCTTTTCCTACAGCGTCCTGTGTTATAATGAATCGCTGATCCAAGGTGGTCAGGCAGGGGACTCTATAGTGCTATCTGGCCACTGTTGCCAAAATGTGATTGGTCGTATCTGAGAAAGCTATCCGTTTCTAAGGACACATGGCTACTTTATGAGAATTATTTCCACAGGAACTTTTTTTTTGAATAACTCAGCATTGAAAGAAATGGTTATATATGGAAGATTAGTGAAACTGTAAGTGTGAATGCCCAGCGAGATACACCTTTAAAGCGACCTCTGACCATGCCGTAACAAATCTGTACATATAACAGTATTGACCAGCTCGATGAACCCGTAAAAAAAAAAACCCTGAAAAACTTGCCAAAATGTAAATTTTTTAATAAATCCTTCACAAACAATGTTACAAAAAGTGATCAAAAGAAGTATGTGCCGCCAAAATGGTACCATGGAAAAGACAATTGAACGCTTGACACAATGAATTTAGTCCTCTGAAAAGATGACAATACTGAAACATTAGATTTTTCTATATAAGTTTTTCTCTACAATTAATAATGTAATATATATATATATATATATATATATTTCTATATATATATATTCTAAGATAAAATATGAGGTATTGTAGTCGCATAGGATCCATAGAATGATATTAATTTTATGGTACAGTGAACAGCATAAAAAAAATGTAAAAATGATGATTTTCTTTTCCTCTATACATATCAATAAGCTAAAGACCCACTAAAATGAAGTGTTTGTAAAGTGCATCTAATCTTGCAGAAAAAGCCCTAATATGTCCAAATTGCCAAAAAAATGAAGATTATGTAGCCTTTTAAAAAGTAACAATACAAATCTGCTCTGAATGATGCCACAAAGGGTGGACTGGGAATTTAACCCCTTAACCCTTAACGCTGAAAGCCACTTTTCACCTTCCTGACACGGCCCATTTTTCAAATCTGCCCTGTGTGACTATAAATGGTTATAACTTTGAAACGCTTTAACATGTCCAAGTGATTTTTCTAATTGTTTTTCTCGTGACACTTGTACTTCTGTAGTTGAGACAAATTTTGGTGTATGTTTTTGCATTTATTTATGAGAAAATCAGATATTTTGGAAAATTTGGAAAAATTCTCGATTTTCAAACTTCAAAATGTTCTACTTTTTTCACACATAGTCATAACAGCAAAAAAAAACTAATAACTAAACATTCACCGAATGACTACTTATGTGGACATGGTTTTTTAGCAAACTCTTATTTTTGTAGGATGTATGGGCCTTTGAACATTAGTGCGATTTTTCACATTTTCATAAAAACCGCAAAATCCTGCTATTGAGGGACCTTCAGGTTTCAAGTCACTTTGATAGACCTAAATAAAGTAAAACCCCATAAATTACCCCATTATAAAAACTACTACTACTCCCTCAACGTACATAAAACAACTTTTATAAAGTTTTTACCCTTTAATTGTTTACAGGGTTAAAACAAATCGATACAATTTTGAAGTACATTTTTTTTTTTTTGGCTAAATAATGTGTTTCAAACAAGTACAAATTCTCAGTGGAAAAATACCAAAAACCTGCACCAAAGTGATATCTAATCCCTCCGCATATAACAATACCCCATATGTGGTGGTACCTGCTGTATGGGCCACACGCCAGGGCATCAAAGAGAAGCTGCGCAATTCAGAGAAGATTATCCATTGTCACTTTTTATTGGCTATACAATCTTTATTTTTTTGGCAATTTGGACATATAAGGGCTTATTTTTGCGACATGAGTGCACTTTACAAAATACTTCATTTAGTGGGTCATTAGCTTATTGATGAGATTTTATTAACTCTTGAATGTATGGTAAAAAGAAAATTGTTAATTTTGGTTTCCTTTCTTTTTGTTTTTTTTGGGGTTCGTTTTTGGGGTTACTTTATTCTATAGGTCACTACGATTACGGTGATACCTCATTTATATAGTTTTTCATTTATTTTTACAATTTACTGGAAAAAAAGGAATATAGAGAATCTCATTTGTTTTTTGCATCAGCATCTTTTCGGGGACATAACTTAATTTTTTTTGTTGACAGAGCTGGTTTAGGGCTTATTTTTTACGTGGTTAGTTGTCCTTTCAATGAACCATTTTGGCGCCACATACTTTTTTTGATCACTTTTTAGAACATTTTTGTGAAGAGATTTTCGGGGTTTTTTTTACGGAGTTCACCGAGCGGGCATCAGTAATGTTTCTGAGTGATTGTACGGATTGTTACGGACGTGACAATACCAAATATTGGCGTTTTTGGCGATTTTGTGTTTTTTTCACTTTATGCATGAATATGGGAATGTTTGTGTTTTGGGGACTTTAACTTTATTTAATTAATTCTTTTATTAAAAAATGCTTTTATTAAATGTTTTAACTGGTGTTTTTTCACTTTTACAGGTTAGCTTGAACAAGGGATCTACTGATCACTTGTTCAGCTATTCTTCACCTTACCAGTGTATACGATGTATTACACTGTGTAATGTAACACACTGAGCATGCTGAGGACCCGGCTCACGGAGGAGGAATCGCGCAGCCCCGGCACCGGCAGTCCCGGGCTGCGATCGGAAACACGGACCCCCGGTAAGGTCGCGGGGGGGGTTTTGATTCTGCGAAACGCCCACAACACGCCGCGGTCCAGCGACGACCGCGGCGTGTTTGGGTCTAACACCGCGATCGGAGAAATCTCCGACGCGGGGGTGTTAGAGGCGGGTGTCAGCTATAATATATAGCCGACACCCGCAGCTTTCGGCCCGGCCCCGGCTCCGCTTCAGGAGCCGGGGCCAGAAGCGTGACATAATAGTACTGCATTTTGCGGGAACGCACATCCCGCCATGCGTACTATTACGTCAAATGTCGGGAAGGGGTTAATGACCGCCCTATGGGAATCTACGGCGGTCATTAAGGGTACTTCTTTTGACACAACGCCTTGAAACGGAGGCGCATCAGAAGAAGATTTAGGGACATCGGGTCAGTCTGGTGCCGATCTCGGGCTGTGATGTCAAGCCCAGACCAGCACTAAACACCCGGGATCGTAAAAACTCTGTGGCATGCAGTGTGTCCCCGTGGACCGGACCCCCCGGTGTGTTAAATCATTTTAAATTAATTAATAAATAAAATGAAAGACCCATATCCCCCAGTACACATATAATGCAATAAAGTATATAAAACACAAAAAAATTTTACAATTTGGTACCACGTGTCCGTATTAATCTGTACAAAAATCTAAATCAATATTAAACCCGCTTGGTGTAACACGTAAAAAAAAATCACGAAAAATCTTCCTGTAATATCAAACACCATACAGGAAATGTTCCCTTATATTAACAAATGAAAAGAACAACTCTTTTCGCAAAAATAAGCCTCTGAAAAGAAGTTATGGCCCTAAAGTTGTCAATAGTAAAAACAATGCGATTTCTCCGAATATTGGTTTTGCTCAGTAAAATTGAGGCAAAGATAAGAAAAATATATAAATGAGGTATCACTGCAATCGTAGGAACCAGAGACTAAAGATAAAATACTTTATTTTACGTTACGGTGAGTGGGGCGAAAAAAAAGGGGTAAAAGTCCAAAATAAAAGTTGATGATTTGTTTGTGTCCCCCTAGTTAATAAAATCTCATGAATAAAAAACTATGAATATATCATACATATGGGGTATCAGTACACTCAGAAGAAATTGGCATCAAATGTTGCAGAGCGTTTAACATTATGAAACTGTCAGTTTGTGCCTAAATGAATGTATTTCCCAAAAAATTCAAAGTTTCTAAATCGCAGGTCCATATTATTTTAAACATGTGAAACACTTAAAGGGTTAATAGACTTAATAGAAGTTGTTTACATACATGAGAGGGGTTAACTTTTATTGTGTGGTAATTTATGGGGTTTTACTGATTATTTAGGCCTTTCAAAGTCACTTGGAAGCTGAGTTATCCATCAAAATGTGAGTTTGGCAATTTTTATGAAAATGAGAAAAATGCACCTAAAGTTCTGCACCTCATAACATCCTAGAAAATAGAGAGGACGAACATAAAATATATCATCTCATTCCGTAATATTAATATCAAGCTTTTTGGGTAGTTTTACTTCCTATCTGGTAAGCAGAACAGTTTCTATTCTTGGAAAATGAAGAATACTTTTTTTACCAAACCTTTTACCAATTTCACTTTTGTTTCCAGAACGAAACGCAAAACTTATCACTTAAATTTTACAACTAACAGTCTGAAAATCACCTGGGTGTGTTAAAGTGTTCCTAAGTTATAACCAATTATCGTGACACATGTCAGATTCGAAAAATCGAGTCTGTTCATTGAGCTGAAAACTAGTGTCGGTGATGAGGGGTTAAGGTGGCCCTGAAAAAAACTGTAAAAGTGGCCCCATTTTGTGGGCGGGGCAATACAAGTAGGTGTGACCATGTGATGTGGGTGGAGTTACTAAACTCCACACGAACTATTTATAGATGGTCTAAATCAACATGTACAGCACAGAGAAAGAGAAAAAAAAATCATTTTAAAATCATGTATATGTGTTGTAATATGTATCAATGTTAATAATATATTTCATTAATTAGTGCACTACTTACACGCGGCTACGTTGTGTCGCGCGTTTTCTGCGCATGCCCCGAACAAATACGCACCCCGCTAAATCCCGCGGAATATGTTGGTTTCTAACCAATGAGCGCACGCGCCTAAATCTTCCCTTGGCGCGAGTCTCCTCCCCTCCCATTCATCTTTTAACCCTGCGTCCCTGAGTCTCCTGTTGCCACAGGGATACAACTACGCTTCCCCCGTGGACAGTAACGGATGGTCTGCCTTACACCACATCTTTTGCCACTTACTTATTTATTTATTCGTCTTAGCTAATTAGCGTCCCTATCTGCTGTGATAACTACTACATCATTTAATTATTTTTTTCATGACACTTTTGTTTTACTCATTTTTATTCATTCATTTCCACATGTTTTACTCACAGAATTGATCACCGTTTTCTTAACCCCTTCACGGCTCCGAGGCGGATATATCCGCCACGAGCCAGTGACTTAGCGCTCAGTGCGGATATAGTCCGCCACGGCGCTTATGCCGGCTCGGCTCTGGATCAGAGCCGAACCGGCATCGGGAAAAACGGGGTGCCCGGCTGTAACTAATACCGCACCCCAGTGTAACACCGCGATCGGAGTTGTCTCCGATCGCGGTGCTAAACCCGTTAGATGCGCCGGTCCAGCGCGACCGCGGCATCTACAACAAGTATCTGGGTGGTCTTCCCCAACGATCGCCCCCCCCGAACCGTTTCGGGGGACGCTCGATCGTTGCTATAGTAACTCTGGGGTCCAATCTGGACCCCAGGATTTTACTAGCAAGAATGTGCCAGTAAGATGGCGTCTGTGACGTCATCTTACTGGCAAAGTGAGCAGGCTATGCAAGTGTATAGGCTGACACTGATATACTATCTGCATACATCAGTATTGCAGAATATTATCATGAAGAAGCAATCAAAGATTGCTTCTTTCATGTCCCATGGTATAAAGTGAAAAAGTAAAAAAAAAAAAGTCTTTCAATAAAAAAAAAATAGTCCTATAAATCACAAAAAATGCCCCAAACCCCCAAAACATTAAAGAGACATATAACTCAAAAAAAAAAGTCTAAAATCATAACACAAAACCCACATATATAGTATCACGCGTCCGTACAACCGTAGAATAAAGTAAAATCATTTGACCCCACGCTAAACGATACCTCCGTAAAAAAAACTGTTATAAACCCTCCAAAAATTATGATTTTTACCTTTCTTCAATCCCACAAAAAATGATTATAAAATGCGACCAAAAAACCATATGTTAATCCAGACAGATAACTGGTTGCAAAGTACAACATGGTCCCGCAAAAAACAAGCCACTCCCGTAGCCAAAACGTAACAAAGTTATGCACTTGGAAGATGGCAATACAAAATTATAGATTTTTTCCCCGAATGTGTTTTGTTTGAAAAATTTAGTAAAACGTAAGAAAAATCTATTGTCTGGTTCCCCGTATCGTATCACCCATAGAATAAAGATAAACATGAATATTAGTCTTACGGTGACACCAAAAAAAAAAAGTCAAAAATCCAGTACAGAATTGATGCTTTCTACTCCTGCCCTCAAAAAAGTTCCTAAATTTTCACAATAGGTGATACAACCCCAAAATGAGTAACAATGGAAAGAGCATCTCATCCCGCAAAAAAAAATGCCATCACATGGCCCCATAAACGAAAAAGCGAAAATTTTATAGCCTTCAAGTTGGCCAATGAGAAGGAAACTAAATCCTGGCAAGCTGCAGCGACCCCTTCCCTTCTGCACCTCGCTGTGCGCCCATAAACAAGTCACGCTACTTGTGGGGCTCTTGTACTCGGAGATAATTGCAGAAACAAATGTATGGTGGGTTTTCCGCTTTTATATTTTGGAATGTGTAATTTTAGTGCTAATGAACGTATAAGGAACATATGACCATTCTAAATGTTCACCTCCTCATTTGCATCAATTATATGAAGACTCAAGGGGTTAACAATCTTCGTTATAAAAGCTGTTTCTGATAGCTTGAGAGGGTGAGATTGAAAATGGGAGATTATATAGGGGGTTTTTGATGACTAATATGTAAAAATTTCATTCAAAAACTTATTTATCCCCCAAAATAGTCAATTCTGAAAATCCGAAGAAAAAAAGCGATTTATTAATTTGTAAGCGCGTCGTGTGACGTCAAAATAAATTATCCAATATTTCAGAAATTATGAAAAGTAAAAGTAGACAATGGGGAAATGTTATTCAGACAACTATTTAGCTGTAAATTATCTGCTGAAAACGCAATGATTTAAGAATTTCTAAAATGGCAAATTTTTCACAAAAAATAGCTCATATTTTCTTTTTTTGTAAATAAACGCAAAACTATTCTGCCAAAATTTACCACTAAAATGAAGTACATAGTACATGTGGGAAAAAAACAATCTCAGAATCGTTTTGATAAGTAACGTGTTCAAAAAGTATAATACTATATAAAGCGAAGCAAGTTCAGAATCCCAAAATCGGGCTGGCCTTAAGCTGTAAAATGGCTGCGTCCTTAAGGGGTAAGGTAACTTTCAATTAAATACAATTATCTCCCATCTACTTAGATCTCCCATTTAATCTACCGACCCACTACTCCTATCATATTAATATATAGACCCTACCCTTTAAACATATCATCTCTTCTTCTTCCACCGGCTTTCTCATGGTTTCTATTATACTGCCACACAGTGTATAATAGCATCTTTTTTATATATATTTTTTTTATACTCGATAATTTTATATGAAATCTTGAATGTCTTTTATCTTGTCTCTATGTTAATTGTCTCAATTTGTATATCATGGATACTCTATTTTTCAGTCTCATTTCACTTGAGAAAGGTACCTGGTACTCCGAAACGCGTTAGGTGTCCGAGATTATCAATAAAACTTTACCTACTTGACGTATCCGTCTACCTGAGTGTGCGCACACCTTAGACAGCATCCAACCCCCACAACGTTTTACCCCATCCTGACCGTCCTGGCAAAACGCGTATCTCGATGACCACTGTCTTAGGGCAGCACCCCTACCATCACACTGAGCGATAACTAGTGTTTGTCATAATTTAGCACAACTATATCTGGTGAGCCTCAGTCCTTTTGATTACCTTGTAACATCAACCAGCTATGTTAACTAACTCAAATTACTACTTACTGAAGCGCACCCAAGTCTCTCCTTGTTGCATTTCTTCTCTCTCTAGCTACACACAGCAACTCAATAACACCGCATACTCCACACCACTCACTACATACACAAGCCTACTCACCACCCACTCACTACACCGACATAATCACCAGCACAACTCACTAAACCCTGCAATAATCACCGCACCACATCACTCACCAGCACACTCACTAACACGCAACACACCTACGAAAAGCACAACTCAACTACACTCAGCATCACTAGCCACCACACATGCAACTCACCACAAACTCACTATACCACAGCATACTCACCACGCACACTCACTACACCACAGCACACTCACACACACAGCCATAAACCCAAAAAAAACAAAAAACTACACACAGCACACTCACTACACACAGCATACTCACCACACACTCACTACACACAGCATAATCACAGCAACACTCACTACACACGAATAATCACACCGCACACTCACCTACACACAGCACACTCCTACCACACGAGCCACACACTAACTACACAAACACACTCCTACACTCAGCATACTAGCCAACACAAGCATAATCACCGCAAACCTCACTATAACACAGCATACTCACCACACACTCACTACACACAGCACACTTACCACAGACTAACTACACACAGCACACTCACTGCACACAGCACACTCACCACACATTATGGCACAATCACTATATACAGCACATTCATTGCATGCTCACTACATACACAGCACACCCATCGCACAGTCACTACACACAGCACTGCAATCCTGCTACTGATATTTCCCTCTTTAGAAGCACAACAGGCTGCTCAGCCTGCACGTAACAGGGGATAATTGCCAAGCGTAATGGTGAGGCATTAAAGGGGTATTCTCGTCTGGGCATTCACATTCAGTTTGATAAATCTTCCATATATAAACATTTCTTCAATTAGATGTTTGTAAAAAAAATGTTACTGTTTGAAGATAATTCCATAAATGTAGAGCCATTTTGTCCCATAAGAAATGAGATGCTCTTCCTCGGATACGGCCACCTGTGGTGGAGGGATTGCACAAAGAAACAAAAGTTTTTGTTATAAGAGTGTCCGAGGAGTACGCATGCTTTCCCACAGCCGTCCTGTTTATAATGAATCGCGATCCAAGGTGGTCAGGCAGGGACTCTAAGTGCTTCTGTCCACTGTTGCCAAAATGTGATTGGTCGTATCTGAGAAAGCTATCTCGTTCTAAGGACACATGGCTACTTTATGAGAAATTATCTTCCCACAGGAAACTTTTTTTTTTGAATAACTCGATTGAATAAATGGTTATATATGGGAAGATTAGGAAACTGTAAGTTGTGAATGCCCAGCCGAGATACACCTTTAAAGCGGACCCTCGACCATGCCCGTAACAATCTGTACATAATAACAGTATTGACCAGCTTCGATGAACCCGTAAAAAAAACCCTGAAAAACTTGCCAAAAACTGTAAATTTTTTAATAAATCCTTCACAAAAATGTTACCAAAAAGTGATCAAAAGAAGTTATGTTGCCGCCAAAATGTACCATGGAAAAGAACATTGAACGCTGACACAATGAATTTAGTCTCTGAAAGATGACAATACTGAAACATTAGATTTTTCTATATACTTTTCTCTACAATTAATAATGATTTATATATATATATATATATATATATCTATATATATCTATAGATTATAATGAGGTATTGTAGTCGCATAGGATCCATAGAATGATATTATTTTAGTACAGTGAACAGCATAAAAAAAATGTAACAATGGATGATTTTCTTTTCATCTATACATATCATAAGCATAAAGACCCACTAAATGAAGTGTTGTAAAGTGCATCAATATCTTGCAGAAAATAAGCCCTAATATGTCCAAATTGCCAAAAAAATGAAGATTATGTAGCCTTTAAAAAGTAACAATACAAATCTGCTCTGAATGATGCAGCAAAGGGTGGACTGGGAATTTAACCCCTTAACCCCTTAACGCTGAAGCCACTTTTCACCTTCCTGACACGGCCCATTTTTCAAATCTGCCCTGTGTGACTTATAAATGGTTTATACTTTGAAACGCTTTAACATGTCCAAGTGATTTTTATAATTGTTTCTCGTGACACTTGTACTTCTGTAGTTGACAAATTTTGGTGTATGTTTTTGCATTTATTTATGAGAAAATCAGATATTGGTTGGAAAATTTGGAAAAATTCTCGATTTCAAACTTCAAAATGTTCTACTTTTTTCACACATAGTCATAACAGCAAAAAAAAACTAATAACTAAACATTCACCGAATGACTACTTATGGGACATGGTTTTTTAGGCAAACTCTTATTTTTGTAGGATGTATGGGCCTTTGAACATTAGGTGCGATTTTTCACATTTTCATAAAAACGCCAAAATCCTGCTATTGAGGGACCTGCTCAGGTTTCAAGTCACTTTGATAGACCTAAATAAAGTAAAACCCATAAATTACCCCATTATAGAAACTACTCCCCTCAACGTACATAAAACAACTTTTATAAAGTTTATTACCCTTTAATTGTTTACAGGGTTAAAACAAAATCGGATACAATTTTGAAAGTACATTTTTTTTTTTTGGCTAAATAATTGTTTTCAAACAAGGTACAAATTCTCAGTGGAAAAATACCAAAACGCTGCACAAAAGTGATATCTAATCCCTCCCGCATATAACAATACCCCATATGTGGTGGTACCTGCTGTATGGGCACACGCCAGGGCATCAAAGAGAAGCTGCGCAATTCAGAGAAGATTATCCATTGTCACTTTTTATTGGGCTATACAATCTTTTATTTTTTGGCAATTTGGACATATAAGGGCTTTATTTTTGCGACATGAGTGCACTTTACAAAATACTTCATTTTAGTGGGTCATTAGCTTATTGATGAGATTTTATTAACTCTTGAATGTATATGGTAAAAGAAAAATTGTTAATTTTGGTTTCCTTTCTTTTTTGTTTTTTTTGGGGTTCGTTTTTGGGGTTACTTTATTCTATAGGTCCCTCAGATTACGGTGATACCTCATTTATATAGTTTTTCATTTATTTTTACAATTTACTGGAAAAAAAAGGAATATAGGGAAATCTCATTTGTTTTTTGCATCAGCATCTTTTCGGGGACATAACTTAATTTTTTGTTGACAGAGCTGGTTTAGGGCTTATTTTTTACGTGTTGAGTTGTCCTTTCAATGATACCATTTTGGCGCCACATACTTTTTTTGATCACTTTTTAGAACATTTTTGTGAAGAGATTTTCGGGGTTTTTTTTACGGAGTTCACCGAGCGGGCGTCAAGTAATGTTTCTGAGTATTGTACGGATTGTTACGGACGTGACAATACCAAATATTGGCGTTTTTGGCGATTTTGTGTTTTTTTCACTTATTGCATGAATTAGGGAATGTTTGTGTTTAGGGGACTTTAACTTTATTTAATAATTCTTTTATTAAAAAATGCTTTTATTAAATGTTTTAACTGGTGTTTTTTCACTTTTACAGGTTAGCTTGAACAAGGGATCTACTGATCACTTGGTCAGCTATTCTTCACTAACAGTGTATACAGATGTATTACACTGTGTAATGTAACACACTGAGCATGCTGAGGACCCGGCTCACGGAGGAGGAGGATCGCGCAGCCCCGGCACCGGCAGTCCGGGCTGCGATCGGAAACACGGACCCCCGGTAAGGTCGCGGGGGGGTGTTTTGATTCTTGCGAAACGCCCACAACACGCCGCGGTCGCAGCGACAGCGGCGTGTTTGGGTCTAACACCGCGATCGGAGAAATCTCCGACGCGGGGGTGTTAGAGGCGGGTGTCAGCTATAATATATAGCCGACACCCGCAGCTTCTGGGCCCCGGCTCCGTCCGGAGCCGGGGCCAGAAGCTGACATAATAGTACTGCATTTTGCGGGAACGCACATCCCGCCATGCGTACTATTACGTCAAATGTCGGGAAGGGGTAATGACCGCCCTATGGGAATATTACGCGCGTCATTAAGGGTACTTCTTTTGACACAACGCCTTGAAACGGAGGCGCATCAGAGAAGAGATTTAGGGACATCGGGTCAGTCTGGTGCCGATCTCGGGCTGTGATGTCAAGCCCAGACCAGCACTAAACACCGGGATCGTAAAAACTCTGTGGCATGCAGTGTGTACCCCGTGGACCGGACCCCCCGGTGTGATTAATCATTTTAAATTAATTAAATAAAAAAATGAAAGACCCATATCCCCCAGTACACATATAATGCAAATAAAGTATATAAAACACAAAAAAATTTTACAATTTGGTACACGTGTCCGTATTAATCTGTACAAAAAATCTAAATCAATATTAAACCCGCTTGGTGTACGACGTAAAAAAAAATAAGCACGAAAATCTTCTGTAATATACAAACACCATACAGAAAAATGTTCCCTTAAATACAAATGAAAAGAACAACTCTTTTCGCAAAAATAAGCCTCTGAAAAGAAGTTATGGCCCTGAAAAGTTGTCAATAGTAAAAACAATGCGATTTCTCCAATATTGGTTTTGCTCAGTAAAATTGAGGCAAAAGATAAGAAAAATATATAAATGAGGTATCACTGCAATCGTAGGAACCAGAGACTAAGATAAAATATTATTTTTACGTTACGGTGAGTGGGGCGAAAAAAAAGGGGTAAAAGTCCAAAATAAAAGTTGATGATTTTGTTTTGTCCCCCTAGTTAATAAAATCTCATGAATAATAAACTATGAGATATTATCAGTACATATGGGGTATCAGTACACTCAAGAAGAAAGAAATGGGCATCAAATGTTGCAGAGCGTTTAACATTATGAAACTGTCAGTTCTGGCCTAAATGAATGTATTTTCCCCAAAAAATTCAAGAGTTTAAATCGCAGGTCCATATTATTTAACCATGTGAAACACTTAAAGGGTTAATAGACTTAATAGAAGTTGTTTACATACTGAGGGGTTAACTTTTATTGGTGTGGTAATTATGGGGTGTTTACTATTATTAGGCCTTTCAAAGTCACTTGGAAGCTGAGTATCCATCAAAATGTGAGTTTGGCAATTTTATGAAAATGAGAAAAATGGCACCTAAAGTTCTGCACCTCATAACATCCTAGAAAAAGAAGGGAGGACGCATATAATAATATAATTCATCTCATTCCGTAATATTAATTATCAAGCTTTTTGGGTAGGTTTACTTCCTATCTGGTAAGCAGAACAGAACATTTCATTTTGGAAAATGAAGAATTTTTACAACATTTACCAAATTTTCACTTTTTTTCAGAACGAAACGCAAAACTTTCACTTAAATTTTACAATAACCGTCTGAAAATCACCTGGTGTGTTAAAGTGTTCCTAGTTATAACCAATTATCGTGACACATGTCAGATTCGAAAAATCGAGTCTGTTCATTGAGCTGAAAAACTAGTGTCGGTGATGAGGGGTTAAGGTGGCCCTGAAAAAAACTGTAAAGTTGGCCCCATTTTGTGGGCGGGGGCAATACAAGTAGGTTGTGACCATGTGATGTGGGTGGAGTTACTAAACTCCACACGAATATTTATAGATGGTCTAAATCAACATGTACAGCACAGAGAAAGAGGCACATACTGCTCCTTATACAGGAATTAAAGCTTTTTTAAAAAAAAAAAAAGAACAGAACTTAGTACTGACTTATAATACAAAAAAAAATCATTTTAAAATCATGCATGTATATGTGTTGTAATATGTATCAATGTTAATAATATATTTCATAATATAATTATTTGGATGTTATAGTCTTGCCTTATCTCTCCTTTTTCTATGGAGAGAACATGAGCTCACAGTATCGAGCCCGTTTCAATAGCTTGTCTATGTGCCGTATATTTGCCCGAGTGCTGGGTCGTTAGCAAAATAGGACAGAACAGTTAGACTGTCCTGCCGATGAGGACACCGTATAATCGCCCTACTAGTTCTTTACCTAGACTACTGACCATGCGAATTACCGTTCCATCAGCATACCGTTTTGGATGAAAAATGGCACCTTTTGTGTACAGGGTAATAGCTGGTGCGCAGGCTTGTGTGAGACGATGCGACATTGAACCGGCTAGGTAGGAGGGAGCGGGTAGTCCGGCCGCTCACATCTTGAAACATACCGCAACGCCCCTGCTATCCCAGAAGACAGGGCGGGGAACATTTGCGATGGGCCCTTGGAATGGTGTAGAGGGCCCGACAATAATTTACGCATTATCCCATCCCTATTTACTGTCGCAGCTATACCGTAAATTACAAAAAACGGTATCTACCACTTACACTGATTCACTGAACTCGCGGACCTAACTTCATTATTTTTATGATGAGAACGCCCATTTTTTCAAACGATCTCATGCGGTCGGTCCGAGATAGGTATCAGGGGCCTGTATGTGGCCCTTGGGCCGTACATCCCAGATCGTATCGTGGACGCAGCACGCTGCTCCTACTCTGTCCATATCCCACTAGCGATCACCTGACACGTACCAGTATAAAAATATTTCTTTTCCGCTACTTTGGTCTGGTTCATGGTCTGTATTAACCCTTTTCGGACATTTGACGTAATCGTAGATGTCGACCGGTTGCCGAGACCTTTGCCGACCCCTGATGTACTTTACATAGTATCTGCTGGCAGCATAGCCGTTAGTATGAGTGCTTTGTTTGGGGATGCTGTGATGGGTGCAACTCGCTTACCTACACCAGCAACCCTCACCAACACCTACTAAACACCGATCAAACTCACACACACCGTACCTACCTCCTACCCACCGCTCGCTACCCACAGCCCCCTCCCACCCACTAACTACCACAGCACACTCACTACACCCAGCTCCTCAACCACACACTCACATACACACACATAATCACCGCACACGTCCTACACACCAGCATAAATCACCGCCACTCACTTACACACCGCAGCACTTCACACAGACTACCATACACACAGCACACTCCACTACACACAGCACACACACTCACTACACAAAGCACACCACTTCACTCAGCATACTAGCACACACAGCATACTCACCGCCACTCACTATCACACATACCTCCACACTACACTCACTTACCCACAGCCCCATCACCTACCCACATCACACCTCACCAAACCCTACTACACACTTGATGTCTCGCGCTTACTCAAAATTCCCCATGATAAGGGGTATCGAAAAGTGGAACCTGTGTCTCCAGCCGCGATCCAACCATGATGCCGAATAAAACAAAACCTTTATTCCTACGTCGCTATAAATTCATCTCACACATAATGTCTTCACGTTTCAAAATAAGATCTATAGACCAGACCCGCGACAGCTATGGGGACTCAGTTTGCCCCCAGTATCGCAACCTTTATATGGGTGAGTTGAGACAATTCCTCCAAAACACCCCAAATGGGAAGACATATTGTCTTGTACCGAAGGACAGTGATGATCTCCTCCTATCTGGGGCTGGCCATGGAGAGCATCCTAATCCTTTGTCAGCTTCATAACACCAACATGGGGTTTAACCTTCAACCCCAATTAACCCAACAGAGATTGAATTCCTTGACCTACACTTTGCCAATCATGAAACAAATCCAACAAAATATTTAATAAAAAAGTCGCCACCCCCAGATAGCTTTCTTCACTAAAAAGCCATCACCATGTTAAATGAAAAAGAATATCCCTTACAGTCAATTCCGTCGTATACGAAAAAACTGTTCAAACCGAAACCTTCATAGAACAAAGTAAAATCCCCTCTCTAACGATTTACGACCAAGGATTTTCCTCATTGGAGTTAATTACCTCGGCACTATACGTTCTAAAAAACTCACACAATCCGATGCCCCTTCCTCCCAAAAAATCCCACCAACAGATCCCCAAAAACGATTTCAAATCAACTTTCATTACACCTACAACTAACATAAATCTATCACCAACATACTGGAGAAACACTGGTCGGTGCACAAACGATCATACTTATCCAAAAGCCTAGCAAAAAACCTATGCGTAATATACATACGATCCAAAACCCTCAAAATCTCTGGCCCCCACAAAGTTACGCAAACACTACTCCAGACCACCCCAGAAGTTCCTTCCGCCCTGAACTCACTGGCCGCTTTTAATGTGGCCAAGCTGGTATGATAAATGCTTCTTAAATAGCATAATAAAGCTAGAACGTTTAAAAGCAACACCACTGACGATCTTTAACATCAAGAGTTTCCTGAATTGCTCTTCGATGTACGTCATATACCTCCTGTAGTGCCCATCTGCCTCCAATAATACGTTGGCCGCACTGTACAACAACTACAATCACGTATGAACAGCCATAGAGCAACACCGCTAATGGCTACGTCAAACATGCGTCTCAAAACCTGGTCTCCACATCACCAGAAAAATTTCACCTCCTATACAATACACCATTTTGAACAATCCCCTGATGGGCCAACGACCGCTTTAAAAAATTATGCCAAAGAGAGACATTCTGGATCTCAAAATCAACTGCCTCACTCCATCGGCCCTTAATGAATCTTGAAAATCATTTCTATGTTCTTTCTAAATACACCATCCCAACAACCCATCAACACTCTATCATAAATATCATGTATACTCTCTAACACCTATAATGAGTACACACCAACTCTCTAATACTGATGTTTAATCTTTTGTCATTTCTGGTCACATGCAATAGGTAACATTGTCTCATTCTGTTTAATATTTGTATATCAGACATCCTTTTTTTCCTCGTATACTCTTTTTCTCGTATACTCGTTTATTGCTGCCAACCCGACTCCCTAATACCTGATTTTATATCTCTGTCATATCCATATGTAACATATGCGGCATTTGTTTTAATATCTGATATCATGCTCCTTATTTCGCCTATACTCTTTATATTGACTATGGGTTAATTATCCCACTTTCTTACTACTTTTTTTAACATTATAATCTCATCCACTACCGCAGAACACTCTCCAATTTAACCCTTCCTATTTATCGTCAATTATCGAATAACAAACTCTTTCCATCATTTTCTCTAGTTTAGCAATGTCCGCCTCACGCGACATACCCCGACTACGATACTTCGTCACTATACTCTACACGCGGCTACGTTGTGTCGCGCGTTTCTGACGCTGCCCCGAACAAAATAGTCACCCCGCAAATCCCGGCGGAATATGTTGGTTTCTAACCATGAGCGCACGCGCCTAATCTCCCTTGGCGCGAGTCTCCTCCCCTCCCATTCATCTTTTAACCCTGGCGTCCTGAGTCTCCTGTTGCCACAGGGATACAACTACGCTTCCCCCGTGACACGTAACGATGGCTCTGCCTTCCACAATCTTTTGCCCACTTACTTATTTAATTTAATCGTCTTAGCTAATTAGCGTCCCCTATCCTGCTGTGATAACTACTAATCATTTAATATTTGTTTTCCTGACCATTTTGTTTTACTCATTTTATTCATTCATTTCCAATGTTTTACTCACAGATTGAATCACCGTTTCTTAACCCTTCACGCATCCGAGGCGGATATATCGCACGGCGCAGTGACTTAGCGCTCAGTGGCGGATATACCGCCACGGCGACTTATGCCGGCTCGGCTCTGGATCAGAGCGACCGGCATCGGGAAACACGGGGTGCCCGGCGTAACTAATACCGCACCCCAGGTAACACCCGCGATCGGAGTGTCTCGATCGCGGGTGCTAACCCGTTAGATGCGCGGTCACGCGACCGCGGCCATCTAAACAAGTATCTGGGGTGGTCTTTCCCCCACGGATCGCCCCCCCCGAACCGTTTCGGGGGCCCGATCGTTGCATAGTAACTCTGGCGTCCATCTGGACCCGGATTACTAGGCAAGAAGTGCCAGTAAGATGGCGTCTGTGACGTCATCTTACTGGCAAAGTGCCAGCCTATGCAAGTGTATAGGCTGACACTGATAATACTACTCGCAATACATCAGTATGCAGAATATTATCATGAAGAAGCATCAAAGATTGCTCTTCATTGTCCCATGGTATAAAGTGAAAAAGTAAAAAAAAAAAGTCTTTCAATAAAAAAATAGTCACTAAAATCACAAAAAATGCCCCAAACCCCCAAAACATTAAAGAGACATATAACTCCAGAAAAAAAGTCTAAAATCATAACACAAAACCCCACATAATAGTATCACCGCGTCCGTACAACCCGTTAGAATAAAAGTAAATCATTATGCACCCCCCTACGCACCCGTAAAAAAAACTGTTATAAACACCTCCAAAAATTATGATTTTTACTTTTCATCATCCCACAAAAAATGATTATAAAATGCGACCAAAAAACCATATGTTATCCGAGACATGATACTGGTGCAAAGTACAACATGTCCCCGCAAAAAACAAGCCACTCCCGTGCCAAAACGAACAAAGTTATGCACTTGGAAGATGGCAATACAAAAATTATAGATTGTTTCCCCATAATTGTGTTTTGTTTGAAAATTTAGTAAAACGTAAGAAAATATATTATTTCTTGGTATCCCCGTAATCGTATCACCCCATAGAATAAAGATTACATGATATTAGTCTTACGGTGACACCAATAAAAAAAAAGTCAAAAATCCGTACAGAATTGATGCTTTCTACTCCTGCCTCAAAAAAGTTCCTCTAAATTTTCACAATAGTGATGATACAACCCCAAAATGATAACAATGGAAAGAGCATCTCATCCCGCAAAAAAAATGCCATCACATGGCCCCAATAAACGAAAAAGCGAAAATTTTATAGCCTTCAAGTTGGCCAATGAGAAAGAACTAAATCCTGGCAGCTGCAGCGCACCCTCCCTTCTGCACCTCGCTGTGCGCCCATCAACACAAGTCACCGCTACTTGTGGGGGCTCTTGTACTCAGAGAAATTGCGACAAATGTATGTGGGTTTCTCTGTTTATTATTTTTGGAAATGGTAATTTTAGTGCTAATGAACGTATAAGGAACAATATGACCATTCTAAATTCACCTCCTTTTGCATCAATTACTATGAAGACTCAAGGGGTTAACAATCTTTCGTATAAAACTGTTTCTGATAGCTTGAGGGTGCAGATTGAAAATGGGAGATTATATAGGGGGTTTTGATGACTAATATGTAAAAATTTTCATTCAAACAGCTGTATTATCCCCCAAATAGGTCAATCTGAAAATCCGGAAAGAAAAAGCGTTATTAATTTGTAAGCCGCGCGTTCGGACGTCAAAATAAATTATCCAGATATTTCAGAAAGATTATGAAAAGTAAAAGTAGACAATGGGGAAATGTTATTCAGACAACTATTTACTGGTAAATTCTATCTCCTGAAAACGCAATGATTTTAGAATTCGAAAATGGCAAATTTTTCACAAAAAATGTACTCATATTTTCTTTTTTTGTAAAATAAACGCAAACTTATCTGCCAAAATTACCATAAAATGAAAGTCAAGGTCATGTGGGGAAAAAACAATCTCAGAATCGTTTTGATAAGAACGTTGTTCAAAAGTTAATACTATATAAAGCGAATGCAAGTCAGAATCCCAAATGCGGAGCTGGCCTTAAGCCTGTAAAAGGCTGCGTCCTTAAGGGGTTAAGGTAACTTTTCAATCTACAATACAATATCTCCACATCTACTTAATCTCCCATTTAATCTACCGACCCCTACTCTAATATTAATATATAGACCTACCCTTAAAAATCCATTCAATCTCTTTCTTCCACCGCTTTCTCATGGTTTCTATTATACTGCCCACACAGTGTTAATGCATCTTTTTTTATATATATTTTTTTTATAACTCGGTATGAATTTTATATGAAATCTTGAATGTCTTTTATCTGTCTCTATGTTAATTGGTCAAATTTTGTATATCATGGATACTCTATTTTTCCAGTCTCATTTCACTGAGAAGGATATCCCTGGTTACTCCGAAACGCCGTTAGGGTCCGAGATTATCAATAAAACTTTACCTACTTGACGTGATCCGTTCACCTGAGTGTGCGCACACTTAGACAGCATCCACCCCACACACGTTGTTACCTCATCCTGACCGTCCTGGCAAACCGACGTACTCTCGTGACCACGTCCTTAGGGCAGCACCCCTACCATCACACTGAGCGATAACTAGTGTTGTGTCTAATTTAGCACAACTATATCTGGTGAGCCTCAGTCCTTTGATTACTTGTAACATCAACCGCTATGTTAACTAACTCAAATTACTACTTCTGAGCGCACCCCAGATCTCTCCTTGTTTGCCTTTCTTCTCTCTCTAGCTATCACACAGCAACTCACTACACAATACCCACACTCAACACGAGCACTACTCACACACCACTCACTACACACACCTATCTCACCACACACTCACTACACCCTGCAATAATCACCGCACCACTCACTCAAACACACACCGCACACTCACTTACACCACACCCTAAGCAACACACAACTACAACAAAGCACATCAACTACACTCACCATACTAGCCCACACATGCATCCTCACCACAAATCACTATACACAGCATACTCACCACAGCACACTCACTACACCAAGCACACTCACACACACAGCCCATAATCCCAAAACAAAACAAAACATACTACACCAGACACACTCACTACACAAGCATACTCACCACACACTCACCACACACAGCATAATCACACGCAACACTCACTACACACTAATCCACACCGCACACTCATCTACACACAAGCACACTCCTACCACCACGAGCCCACCACTAACTACACAAACACACTCACTACACTCAGCATCTAGCCACACAAGCATATCACTCGCAAACTCACTATACACACAGATACTCACCACACACTCACTACCTACACCAGCACAACTTACCACAGACTAACACACACAAGCACACTCACTGCACACAGCACACTCACCACCAATTAATGGCACCACTATACACAGCACATGTCATTGCATGCCAACTAATACACAGCACACCCATCGCAAGTCCACTACACACACACTGCAATCCTGCTTACTGATTTTCCCTCTTAGAAGAACAACAGGTGCGCCTGCACGACAGGGGTAATTGCCAAGCGTAATGGTGAGGCATTAAAGGGGTATTCTTCGTCTGGGCATTCACATTCATTTTGATAAATCTCCATATAAAACATTTCTCAATTAGATGTTGTAAAAAAAATGTTACTGTTTGAAGATAATTCTCATAAATGTAGCAGCATTTTGTTCCATAAGAAATGAGACTCGCTCTCCTCGATACGGCCACCTTGGTGGAGGGATTGCACAAAGAAACAAAAGTTTTTGTTATAAGATGTCCCGAGGAGTTACGCATGTCTTTTCCCTACAGCGTCCTGTGTTATAATGATCGCTGAATCCAGGTGGTCAGGCAGGACTCTATAGTGTTCTGGCCACTGTTGCCTAAAATGTGATTGGTGCGTATCTGAGAAAGCTATCTCGTTTCTAAGGGACACATGGCTACATTTATGAGAAAAATTATCTTCCACAGGAACTTTTTTTTTTAATAACTCAGCATTGAAGTAAATGGTTATATATGGAAGATTAGGTGAAACTGAAGTGTGAATGCCCAGCGAGAATTACACTTTTAAAGCGGACCCTCTGACCATGCCCGTAACAAATCTGTACATAAAACAGTATTGACCAGCTCGATGAACCCGTAAAAAAAAAACCCTGAAAAACTTGCCAAAAAATGTAAATTTTTTAATAAAATCCTTCACAAACAATGTTACCAAAAAGTGATCAAAAGAAGTTATGTTGCCGCCAAAATGTACCATGGAAAAGAACAATTGAACGCTTGAACAATGAATTTAGTCTCTGAAAGATGACAATACTGAAACATTAAGATTTTTCTATATAATTTTTCTCTACAATTAATAATGTAAATTATATATATATATATATATATTTTCTATATATATATATCAAGATTTATGAGGTATATGTAGTCCATAGGATCCATAGAATGATATTATTTTAGGTACAGGAACAGCATAAAAAAAATGTAACAATGGATGATTTTCTTTTACATCTATACATATCAATAAGCTAAAGACCCACTAAAATGAAGTGTTTGTAAGTGCATACTATCTTGCAGAAAAAGCCCTAATATGTCCAAATTGCCAAAAAAATGAAGATTATGTAGCCTTTTAAAAAGTAACAATACAAATCTGCTCTGAATGATGCCACAAAGGGTGGACTGGGAATTTAACCCCTTAACCCTTAACGCTGAAAGCCACTTTTCACCTTCCTGACACGGCCCATTTTTCAAATCTGCCCTGTGTGACTATAAATGGTTATAACTTTGAAACGCTTTAACATGTCCAAGTGATTTTTCTAATTGTTTTTCTCGTGACACTTGTACTTCTGTAGTTGAGACAAATTTTGGTGTATGTTTTTGCATTTATTTATGAGAAAATCAGATATTTTGGAAAATTTGGAAAAATTCTCGATTTTCAAACTTCAAAATGTTCTACTTTTTTCACACATAGTCATAACAGCAAAAAAAAACTAATAACTAAACATTCACCGAATGACTACTTATGTGGACATGGTTTTTTAGCAAACTCTTATTTTTGTAGGATGTATGGGCCTTTGAACATTAGTGCGATTTTTCACATTTTCATAAAAACCGCAAAATCCTGCTATTGAGGGACCTTCAGGTTTCAAGTCACTTTGATAGACCTAAATAAAGTAAAACCCCATAAATTACCCCATTATAAAAACTACTACTACTCCCTCAACGTACATAAAACAACTTTTATAAAGTTTTTACCCTTTAATTGTTTACAGGGTTAAAACAAATCGATACAATTTTGAAGTACATTTTTTTTTTTTTGGCTAAATAATGTGTTTCAAACAAGTACAAATTCTCAGTGGAAAAATACCAAAAGCCTGCACCAAAGTGATATCTAATCCCTCCGCATATAACAATACCCCATATGTGGTGGTACCTGCTGTATGGGCCACACGCCAGGGCATCAAAGAGAAGCTGCGCAATTCAGAGAAGATTATCCATTGTCACTTTTTATTGGCTATACAATCTTTATTTTTTTGGCAATTTGGACATATAAGGGCTTATTTTTGCGACATGAGTGCACTTTACAAAATACTTCATTTAGTGGGTCATTAGCTTATTGATGAGATTTTATTAACTCTTGAATGTATGGTAAAAAGAAAATTGTTAATTTTGGTTTCCTTTCTTTTTGTTTTTTTTGGGGTTCGTTTTTGGGGTTAACTTTATTCTATAGGTCACTACGATTACGGTGATACCTCATTTATATAGTTTTTCATTTATTTTTACAATTTACTGGAAAAAAAGGAATATAGAGAATCTCATTTGTTTTTTGCATCAGCATCTTTTCGGGGACATAACTTAATTTTTTTTGTTGACAGAGCTGGTTTAGGGCTTATTTTTTACGTGGTTAGTTGTCCTTTCAATGAACCATTTTGGCGCCACATACTTTTTTTGATCACTTTTTAGAACATTTTTGTGAAGAGATTTTCGGGGTTTTTTTTACGGAGTTCACCGAGCGGGCATCAAGTAATGTTTCTGAGTGATTGTACGGATTGTTACGGACGTGACAATACCAAATATTGGCGTTTTTGGCGATTTTGTGTTTTTTTCACTTTATGCATGAATATGGGAATGTTTGTGTTTAGGGGACTTTAACTTTATTTAATTAATTCTTTTATTAAAAAATGCTTTTATTAAATGTTTTAACTGGTGTTTTTTCACTTTTACAGGTTAGCTTGAACAAGGGATCTACTGATCACTTGTTCAGCTATTCTTCACCTTACCAGTGTATACGATGTATTACACTGTGTAATGTAACACACTGAGCATGCTGAGGACCCGGCTCACGGAGGAGGAATCGCGCAGCCCCGGCACCGGCAGTCCCGGGCTGCGATCGGAAACACGGACCCCCGGTAAGGTCGCGGGGGGGGTTTTGATTCTGCGAAACGCCCACAACACGCCGCGGTCCAGCGACGACCGCGGCGTGTTTGGGTCTAACACCGCGATCGGAGAAATCTCCGACGCGGGGGTGTTAGAGGCGGGTGTCAGCTATAATATATAGCCGACACCCGCAGCTTTCGGCCCGGCCCCGGCTCCGCTTCAGGAGCCGGGGCCAGAAGCGTGACATAATAGTACTGCATTTTGCGGGAACGCACATCCCGCCATGCGTACTATTACGTCAAATGTCGGGAAGGGGTTAATGACCGCCCTATGGGAATCTACGGCGGTCATTAAGGGTACTTCTTTTGACACAACGCCTTGAAACGGAGGCGCATCAGAAGAAGATTTAGGGACATCGGGTCAGTCTGGTGCCGATCTCGGGCTGTGATGTCAAGCCCAGACCAGCACTAAACACCCGGGATCGTAAAAACCTGTGGCATGCAGTGTGTCCCCGTGGACCGGACCCCCCGGTGTGTTAAATCATTTTAAATTAATTAATAAATAAAATGAAAGACCCATATCCCCCAGTACACATATAATGCAATAAAGTATATAAAACACAAAAAAATTTTACAATTTGGTACCACGTGTCCGTATTAATCTGTACAAAAATCTAAATCAATATTAAACCCGCTTGGTGTAACACGTAAAAAAAAATCACGAAAAATCTTCCTGTAATATCAAACACCATACAGAAAATGTTCCCTTATATTAACAAATGAAAAGAACAACTCTTTTCGCAAAAATAAGCCTCTGAAAAGAAGTTATGGCCCTAAAGTTGTCAATAGTAAAAACAATGCGATTTCTCCGAATATTGGTTTTGCTCAGTAAAATTGAGCAAAAGATAAGAAAAACTATATAAATGAGGTATCACTGCAATCGTAGTGAACCGAGACTAAAGATAAAATATTTTTTTACGTTCGGTGAGTGGGGCGAAAAAAAAGGGGTAAAAGTCCAAAATAAAAGTTGATGATTTTGTTTGTGTCCCCCTAGTTAATAAAAATCTCATGAATAAAAACTATGAGATATATCATACATATGGGGTATCAGTACACTCAGAAGAAAATTGGCATCAAATGTTGCAGAGCGTTTAACATTATGAAACTGTCAGTTTGGCCTAAATGAATGTATTTTCCCAAAAAATTCAAGAGTTTCTAAATCGCAGGTCCATATTATTTTAAACCCATGTGAAACACTTAAAGGGTTAATAGACTTAATAGAAGTTGTTTTACATACATGGAGGGTGTTAACTTTTATTGTGTGGTAATTTATGGGGTTTTACTGATTATTTAGGCCTTTCAAAGTCACTTGGAAGCTGAGTTATCCATCAAAATGTGAGTTTTGGCAATTTTATGAAAATGAGAAAAATGCACCTAAAGTTCTGCACCTCATAACATCCTAGAAAATAGAGAGGACGATACATAAATATATATCATCTCATTCCGTAATATTAATTATCAAGCTTTTTGGGTAGTTTTACTTCCTATCGGTAAGCAGAACAGTTTCTATTCTTGGAAAATGAAGAATTTTTACAAACTTTTACCAAATTTTCACTTTTTTTCAGAACGAAACGCAAAACTTATCACTTAAATTTTACAACTAACAGTCTGAAAATCACCTGGGTGTGTTAAAGTGTTCCTAAGTTATAACCATTATCGTGACACATGTCAGATTCGAAAAATCGAGTCTGTCATTGAGCTGAAAAACTAGTGTCGGTGGATGAGGGTTAAGGTGGCCCCTGAAAAAAACTGTAAAATGCCCCATTTTGTGGCGGGGCAATACAAGTAGGTGGTGACCATGTGATGTGGGTGGAGTTACTAAACTCCACACGAACTATTATAGATGGTCTAAATCAACATGTACAGCACAGAGAAAGAGGCACATACTGCTCCTTATACAGAATAAAGCTTTTTTTAAAAAAAAAGAAAGAACAGAACTTAGTACTGACTTATATATACAAAAAAAAATCATTTTAAAATCATGTATGTGTTGTAATATGTATCAATGTTAATAATATATTTCATAATATAATTATTTGGATGTTATAGTCTTGCCTTATCTCTCCTTTTTCTATGGAGTACAATCGGTTATTTACCATGCCATATAACATAGCCAGCCAGGTTCCCCCTCAGTATATAGCCAACCAGTCCCCCCAGTATATAGCCAGCCAGGTTCCCCCTTAGTATATAGCCAACCAGTCCCCCCAGTATATAGCCAGTCAGTCCCCATGTATATAGCCAGCCAGCACCCCCAGTATATAGCCAGTCAGTCCCCATGTATATAGCCAGCCAGCACCCCTGTATATAGCCAGCCAGCTGCCCCGTATACAGCCAGCGTACCCCGTGTGTATAGACAGCCAGACCCCCAGTATATAGCCAGTCAGTCCTCTGTGTATAGCCAGCCAGTCCCCACATTATATAGCCAGCGAAGCCCCTCCCCAGTATATAGCCAGCTCCTCAGTATACAGCAAGCCAGTGCCCCTAGTATACAGCCATCTGGCCTCATGTAAATACCCAGCCAGCCCACCCAGTATACAGCCAGCCTCCCTGTATATAGCCAGCAAGCCCCCCCCCCCCCCCCCCCCATATACAGCCAGCCTGCCCCCGTATACAACCAGCCTGCACCCCCTGTATACAGCCACCCTTCCCCACACAACTCCACACAAACTATTTGTAGATGGTCTAAATCAACATGTACAGCGCAGAGAAAGAGACTCATACTGCCTCCCTTATACAGGAATAAAGCTTCTTTTTTAAAAGAGCACAACTTAATACTGACTTATATATACAAAAATAAACTTCAGTTCCTAGAACATGAGCTCACAGTATCGAGCCCGTTTCAATAGCTTGTCTATGTGCCGTATATTTGCCCGAGTGCTGGGTCGTTAGCAAAATAGGACAGAACAGTTAGACTGTCCTGCCGATGAGGACACCGTATAATCGCCCTACTAGTTCTTTACCTAGACTACTGACCATGCGAATTACCGTTCCATCAGCATACCGTTTTGGATGAAAAATGGCACCTTTTGTGTACAGGGTAATAGCTGGTGCGCAGGCTTGTGTGAGACGATGCGACATTGAACCGGCTAGGTAGGAGGGAGCGGGTAGTCCGGCCGCTCACATCTTGAAACATACCGCAACGCCCCTGCTATCCCAGAAGACAGGGCGGGGAACATTTGCGATGGGCCCTTGGAATGGTGTAGAGGGCCCGACAATAATTTACGCATTATCCCATCCCTATTTACTGTCGCAGCTATACCGTAAATTACAAAAAACGGTATCTACCACTTACACTGATTCACTGAACTCGCGGACCTAACTTCATTATTTTTATGATGAGAACGCCCATTTTTTCAAACGATCTCATGCGGTCGGTCCGAGATAGGTATCAGGGGCCTGTATGTGGCCCTTGGGCCGTACATCCCAGATCGTATCGTGGACGCAGCACGCTGCTCCTACTCTGTCCATATCCCACTAGCGATCACCTGACACGTACCAGTATAAAAATATTTCTTTTCCGCTACTTTGGTCTGGTTCATGGTCTGTATTAACCCTTTTCGGACATTTGACGTAATCGTAGATGTCGACCGGTTGCCGAGACCTTTGCCGACCCCTGATGTACTTTACATAGTATCTGCTGGCAGCATAGCCGTTAGTATGAGTGCTTTGTTTGGGGATGCTGTGATGGGTGCAACTCGCTTACCTACACCAGCAACCCTCACCAACACCTACTAAACACCGATCAAACTCACACACACCGTACCTACCTCCTACCCACCGCTCGCTACCCACAGCCCCCTCCCACCCACTAACTACCACAGCACACTCACTACACCCAGCTCCTCAACCACACACTCACATACACACACATAATCACCGCACACGTCCTACACACCAGCATAAATCACCGCCACTCACTTACACACCGCAGCACTTCACACAGACTACCATACACACAGCACACTCCACTACACACAGCACACACACTCACTACACAAAGCACACCACTTCACTCAGCATACTAGCACACACAGCATACTCACCGCCACTCACTATCACACATACCTCCACACTACACTCACTTACCCACAGCCCCATCACCTACCCACATCACACCTCACCAAACCCTACTACACACTTGATGTCTCGCGCTTACTCAAAATTCCCCATGATAAGGGGTATCGAAAAGTGGAACCTGTGTCTCCAGCCGCGATCCAACCATGATGCCGAATAAAACAAAACCTTTATTCCTACGTCGCTATAAATTCATCTCACACATAATGTCTTCACGTTTCAAAATAAGATCTATAGACCAGACCCGCGACAGCTATGGGGACTCAGTTTGCCCCCAGTATCGCAACCTTTATATGGGT
Organism: Engystomops pustulosus; assembly: GCA_019512145.1. Classification (NCBI taxonomy): domain Eukaryota; kingdom Metazoa; phylum Chordata; class Amphibia; order Anura; family Leptodactylidae; genus Engystomops; species Engystomops pustulosus. The sequence goes on along the minus strand of CM033642.1, from coordinate 89,756,559 downwards.
GAGTTGAGACAATTCCTCCAAAACACCCCAAATGGGAAGACATATTGTCTTGTACCGAAGGACAGTGATGATCTCCTCCTATCTGGGGCTGGCCATGGAGAGCATCCTAATCCTTTGTCAGCTTCATAACACCAACATGGGGTTTAACCTTCAACCCCAATTAACCCAACAGAGATTGAATTCCTTGACCTACACTTTGCCAATCATGAAACAAATCCAACAAAATATTTAATAAAAAAGTCGCCACCCCCAGATAGCTTTCTTCACTAAAAAGCCATCACCATGTTAAATGAAAAAGAATATCCCTTACAGTCAATTCCGTCGTATACGAAAAAACTGTTCAAACCGAAACCTTCATAGAACAAAGTAAAATCCCCTCTCTAACGATTTACGACCAAGGATTTTCCTCATTGGAGTTAATTACCTCGGCACTATACGTTCTAAAAAACTCACACAATCCGATGCCCCTTCCTCCCAAAAAATCCCACCAACAGATCCCCAAAAACGATTTCAAATCAACTTTCATTACACCTACAACTAACATAAATCTATCACCAACATACTGGAGAAACACTGGTCGGTGCACAAACGATCATACTTATCCAAAAGCCTAGCAAAAAACCTATGCGTAATATACATACGATCCAAAACCCTCAAAATCTCTGGCCCCCACAAAGTTACGCAAACACTACTCCAGACCACCCCAGAAGTTCCTTCCGCCCTGAACTCACTGGCCGCTTTTAATGTGGCCAAGCTGGTATGATAAATGCTTCTTAAATAGCATAATAAAGCTAGAACGTTTAAAAGCAACACCACTGACGATCTTTAACATCAAGAGTTTCCTGAATTGCTCTTCGATGTACGTCATATACCTCCTGTAGTGCCCATCTGCCTCCAATAATACGTTGGCCGCACTGTACAACAACTACAATCACGTATGAACAGCCATAGAGCAACACCGCTAATGGCTACGTCAAACATGCGTCTCAAAACCTGGTCTCCACATCACCAGAAAAATTTCACCTCCTATACAATACACCATTTTGAACAATCCCCTGATGGGCCAACGACCGCTTTAAAAAATTATGCCAAAGAGAGACATTCTGGATCTCAAAATCAACTGCCTCACTCCATCGGCCCTTAATGAATCTTGAAAATCATTTCTATGTTCTTTCTAAATACACCATCCCAACAACCCATCAACACTCTATCATAAATATCATGTATACTCTCTAACACCTATAATGAGTACACACCAACTCTCTAATACTGATGTTTAATCTTTTGTCATTTCTGGTCACATGCAATAGGTAACATTGTCTCATTCTGTTTAATATTTGTATATCAGACATCCTTTTTTTCCTCGTATACTCTTTTTCTCGTATACTCGTTTATTGCTGCCAACCCGACTCCCTAATACCTGATTTTATATCTCTGTCATATCCATATGTAACATATGCGGCATTTGTTTTAATATCTGATATCATGCTCCTTATTTCGCCTATACTCTTTATATTGACTATGGGTTAATTATCCCACTTTCTTACTACTTTTTTTAACATTATAATCTCATCCACTACCGCAGAACACTCTCCAATTTAACCCTTCCTATTTATCGTCAATTATCGAATAACAAACTCTTTCCATCATTTTCTCTAGTTTAGCAATGTCCGCCTCACGCGACATACCCCGACTACGATACTTCGTCACTATACTCTACACGCCGGCTACGTTGTGTCGCGCGTTTCTGCGCATTGCCCCGAACACAATAGCACCGCAAATCCCGGCGGAATATGTTGGTTTCTAACCATGAGCGCACGCGCCTAATCTCCTTGGCGCGAGCTCCTCCCCTCCCATTCATCTTTTAACCCTGAGCGTCCTGAGTCTCCTGTTGCCACAGGGATACAACTACGCTTCCCCCCGTGTACACGTAAGATGGTCTGCCTTACCCACATCTTTTGCCCACTTACTTATTTAATTTATTCAGTCTTAGCTAATTAGGTCCCCTATCTGCTGTGATACTACTAATCATTTTAAATTTTGTTTTCATGACCTTTTGTTTTACCTCATTTTATTCATTCATTTACCAATGTTTTACATCAACAGACTTGATCACCGTTTACTTAACCCCTTCACGGCTCCGCGGCGGATATATCGCACGGTCCAGTGACTTAGCGCTCAGTGGCGGATATATCCGCCACGGCGACTTATGCCGGCTCGCTCTGGATCAGAGCGAACCGGCATCGGGAACACGGGGTGCCCGGCGTAACTAATACCGCACCCCAGTGTAACACCGCGATCGGAGTGTCTCGATCGCGGTGCTAACGCCGTTAGATGCCGGTCCAGCGCGACCGCGGCCATCTATAACAAGTATCTGGGGGGTCTTTCCCCCAACGATCGCCCCCTCCGAACCGTTTTCGGGGGGACGCCGATCGTTGCTATAGTAACTCTGGGGTCCACGGACCCCGGATTACTAGGCAAGAAGTGCCAGTAAGATGGCGTCTGTGACGTCATCTTACTGGCAAAGTGAGCAGCCTATGCAAGTGTATAGGCTGACACTGATAATACTACTTGCATACATCAGTATGCAGAATATTATCATGAAGAAGCATCAAAGAATTGCTTCTTTCATGTCCCATGGTATAAAGTGAAAAAGTAAAAAAAAAAAGTTTTCAATAAAAAAAAAATAGTCATATAAATCACAAAAAATGCCCCAAACCCCCAAAACATTAAAGAGACATATAACTCCAAAAAAAAGTCCTAAAATCATAACACAAAACCCCACATAATAGTATCACCGCGTCCGTACAACCCGTTAGAATAAAGTAAATCATTATGACCCCACGCAAACGCCTCCGTAAAAAAAACTGTTATAAACCCTCCAAAATTATGATTTTTACTTTTCATCATCCCACAAAAAATGATTATAAAATGCGACCAAAAAACCATATGTTAACTCGACAGATAACTGGTGCAAAGTACAACATGGTCCCGCAAAAAACAAGCCAGCTCCGTGCCAAAACGGAACAAAGTTATGCACTTGGAAGATGGCAATACAAAACATTATAGATTTTTCCCCAAGCATGTGTTTTGTTTGAACAATTTAGTAAAAACGTAAGAAAAAATCTCATATTCTTGGTTCCCCGTATCGTATCAACCCATAGAATAAAGATTAACATGATATTAGTCTTACGGTGAACACCAAAAAAAAAAAGTCAAAATCCAGTACAGAATTGATGCTTTTCTACCCTGCCTCAAAAAAGTTCCTTAAATTTTCCAATAGTGTGATACAACCCCAAAATGTAACAATGGAAAGAGCATCTCATCCCGCAAAAAAAATGCCATCACATGGCCCCATGAAACGAAAAAGCGAAAATTTTATAGCCATTCAAATTGGCCAATGAGAAAAGGGAACTAAATCTGGCAGCTGCAGCGCACCCCTCCCTTCTGCACCTCGCTGTGCGCCCATCAAACAAGTCACCGCTACTTGTGGGGGGTTTGTACTCAGGAGATAATTGCAGAACAAATTGTATGTGGGTTTTCCGCTTTATTATTTTGGAAATGTGTAATTTGTAGTGCAATGAAACGTATAAGGGAACAATATGACCATTCTAAATTCACCTCCTCATTTGATTCAATTACTATGAAGACTCAAGGGGTTAACAATCTTCGTAAAAAATCTGTTTCTGATAGCTTGAGAGGGTGACAGATTTGAAATGGGTAGATTATATAGGGGGTTTTTGATGACTAAATATGTAAAAATTTTCATTCAAAAGCTGTATTATCCCCCAAATAGTCATTCTGAAAATCCGGAAAGAAAAAGCGTTATCTATTTGTAAGCCGCGGTTCGTACGTCAAAATAAATTATCCAATATTTCAGAAAGAATTATGAAAATGTAAAGTAGTACAATGGGGGAAATGTTATTCAGACAACTTATTTACTGGTAAATTTATCTCCTGAAAACGCAATGATTTAAGAATTTCTAAAATGGCAAATTTTTCAAAAAAAATGTCTCATATTTTCTTTTTTTGTAAATAAACGCAAAACTATCTGCCAAAATTACCACTAAAATGAAAGTTACAATACAAATGTGGGAAAAAAACAATCTCAGAATCGTTTGATAAGAACAGTGTCAAAAGTATAATACTATATAAAGCGAAGCAAGTCAGAATCCCAAATACGGACTGGCCTTAAGCCTGTAAAATGGCTGCGTCCTAAGGGGTAAGGTACTTTCAATTAAATACAATTATCTCCACATCTACTTAATCTCCCATTTAATCTTACCGACCCTACTCCTATCATATAATATATAGACCCTCCCTGTACAAATCCATTCACTCTTTCTTCCACCGGCTTTCTCATGTTTCTATTATACTGCCCCACAGTGTATAATCATTTTTTTATATATATTTTTTTTATACTCGTATGAATTTTATATGAAATCTTTAATGTCTTTTATCTGTCTCTATGTTATTGTCTACATTTGTATATATGGATATCTATTTTTCCAGTCTCATTTCACTGAGAAAGGTAGTCTGGTACTCCGAAACGCGTTAGGTCCCGAGATTATCAATAAATCTTTACCTAACTTGACGGATCCGTCATACCTGAGTGTTGCCAATTAGACAGCATCCAACCCCCACCACGTTTTCCCCATCCTGACCGTCCTGGCAAACCGACGTCTTCTGACCACGTCTTAGGGCAGCACCCCTACCATCACACTGAGCGATAACTAGTGTTGTGTCATAATTTAGCCAACTATATCTGGTGAGCCTCAGTCCTTTTGATTCTTGTAACATCAACCGCTATGTTTAACTAACTCAAAACTTACTACTCTTGAGCGCTACCCAGAGTCTCTCCTTGTTTGCACTTTCTTCTCTCTTAAGCTACACACAGCAACCACTCACAGATACCCCACCACCCTAAAGCATACTCACAACACCACTCACTACACACACACATCATCACCAGCACACTCACTAACCTGCAATAATCACCGCACACTCCACTACAAACACTATCACGCACACTCACTACCCACCTTACAAGCAACACACCTACGAAAAGCACATCAACTACACTCAGCATCACTAGCCACACACAGCAATCTCACCACAAACTCACTATACCACAGCATACTCACCACACACACTCACTACACCCCAAGCACACTCACACACACAGCACATAACCCAAAAAACTAAACATACACACAGCACCTCACTACACACAGCATACTCACCACCAACTCACCCACACAGCATAATCACACGCAACACTCACTACACACTAATCACACGCACACTCCCTACACACAAGCACACTCCTACACACCAAGCACCACACACTAACTACAAAAAGCACACTCACTACACTCAGCATACTAGCCCAACAGCATATCACCGCAAACTCACTTAACCAGCATACTCACCACACACTCACTACCTACACCAGACACATTACCACAGACTAACTACACACAAGCACACTCACTGCACACAGCACACTCACCAACACATTATGGCACTTCACTATACACAGCACATGTCATTGCATGCCAACTACATACACAGCAACACCACATCGCACAGTCACTACACACACACTGCAATCCTGCTATGATATTTCCCTCTTTAGAAGCACAACAGGTGCCGCCTGCACGAACAGGGGATAATTGCCAAGCTTAAGTGAGGCATTAAAGGGGTATTCTTCGTCTGGGCATTCACATTCATTTTGATAAATCTCCATATAAACATTTCTCAATTAGATGTTAGTAAAAAAAATGTTCTGTTTGAAGATAATTCTCATAAATGTAGCACCATTTTGTCCATAAGAAATGAGACTGCTTCCTCGGATACGGCCACCTTGGTGGAGGGAATTGCACAAAGAAACAAAAGGTTTTTGTTATATAGAGGTCCGAGGAGTTACGCATGTCTTCCACAGCCGTCCTGTTTATAATGATCGCGAATCCAGGTGGTCAGGGCAGGGACTTCTAAGTGATATCTGGTCCACTGTTGCCTAAAATGTGATTGGTGCGTATCTGAGAAAGCTATCTCGTTTCTAAGGGACACATGGCTACATTTATGAGAAAATTATTTCCACACAGGAAACTTTTTTTTTGAATAACCGCATTGAAAGAAATGGTTATATATGGAAGATTAGGTGAAAACTGTAATGTGAATGCCCAGCCGAGAATTACCTTTAAAGCGGGACCTCGACCATGCCCGTAACAATCTGTACATAAACAGTTTGACCAGCTCGATGAACCCGTAAAAAAAAAAACCCTGAAAAAACTTGCCAAAAACTGTAAATTTTTTTTATAAAATCCCTTCACAAAAATATTCCAAAAAGTGATCAAAAGAAGTTATGTGCGCCAAAATGGTACCACTGAAAAGAACAATTGAACGCTTGAACAATTGAATTATGTCTCTGAAAAGATGACAATACTGAAACAATTAAGATTTTCTCTATATACTTTTTCTCTACAATTAATAATGTAATTATATATATATATATATATATATATATATATATAATAGATATTATGAGGTATTCGTAGTCCATAGTGATCCATAGAATGATATTCATTTTAGTACAGGAACAGCATAAAAAAAATGTAAAATGGATGATTTTCTTTTCCTCTATACATATCAATAAGCATAAAGACCCACTACAATGAAGTGTTTGTAAGTGCATACTATCTTGCAGAAAAAGCCCTAATATGTCCAAATTGCCAAAAAAATGAAGATTATGTAGCCTTTTAAAAAGTAACAATACAAATCTGCTCTGAATGATGCCACAAAGGGTGGACTGGGAATTTAACCCCTTAACCCTTAACGCTGAAAGCCACTTTTCACCTTCCTGACACGGCCCATTTTTCAAATCTGCCCTGTGTGACTATAAATGGTTATAACTTTGAAACGCTTTAACATGTCCAAGTGATTTTTCTAATTGTTTTTCTCGTGACACTTGTACTTCTGTAGTTGAGACAAATTTTGGTGTATGTTTTTGCATTTATTTATGAGAAAATCAGATATTTTGGAAAATTTGGAAAAATTCTCGATTTTCAAACTTCAAAATGTTCTACTTTTTTCACACATAGTCATAACAGCAAAAAAAAACTAATAACTAAACATTCACCGAATGACTACTTATGTGGACATGGTTTTTTAGCAAACTCTTATTTTTGTAGGATGTATGGGCCTTTGAACATTAGTGCGATTTTTCACATTTTCATAAAAACCGCAAAATCCTGCTATTGAGGGACCTTCAGGTTTCAAGTCACTTTGATAGACCTAAATAAAGTAAAACCCCATAAATTACCCCATTATAAAAACTACTACTACTCCCTCAACGTACATAAAACAACTTTTATAAAGTTTTTACCCTTTAATTGTTTACAGGGTTAAAACAAATCGATACAATTTTGAAGTACATTTTTTTTTTTTTGGCTAAATAATGTGTTTCAAACAAGTACAAATTCTCAGTGGAAAAATACCAAAACCTGCACCAAAGTGATATCTAATCCCTCCGCATATAACAATACCCCATATGTGGTGGTACCTGCTGTATGGGCCACACGCCAGGGCATCAAAGAGAAGCTGCGCAATTCAGAGAAGATTATCCATTGTCACTTTTTATTGGCTATACAATCTTTATTTTTTTGGCAATTTGGACATATAAGGGCTTATTTTTGCGACATGAGTGCACTTTACAAAATACTTCATTTAGTGGGTCATTAGCTTATTGATGAGATTTTATTAACTCTTGAATGTATGGTAAAAAGAAAATTGTTAATTTTGGTTTCCTTTCTTTTTGTTTTTTTTGGGGTTCGTTTTTGGGGTTACTTTATTCTATAGGTCACTACGATTACGGTGATACCTCATTTATATAGTTTTTCATTTATTTTTACAATTTACTGGAAAAAAAGGAATATAGAGAATCTCATTTGTTTTTTGCATCAGCATCTTTTCGGGGACATAACTTAATTTTTTTTGTTGACAGAGCTGGTTTAGGGCTTATTTTTTACGTGGTTAGTTGTCCTTTCAATGAACCATTTTGGCGCCACATACTTTTTTTGATCACTTTTTAGAACATTTTTGTGAAGAGATTTTCGGGGTTTTTTTTACGGAGTTCACCGAGCGGGCATCACGTAATGTTTCTGAGTTATTGTACGGATTGTTACGGACGTGACAATACCAAATATTGGCGTTTTTGGCGATTTTGTGTTTTTTTCACTTTATGCATGAATATGGGAATGTTTGTGTTTAGGGGACTTTAACTTTATTTAATTAATTCTTTTATTAAAAAATGCTTTTATTAAATGTTTTAACTGGTGTTTTTTCACTTTTACAGGTTAGCTTGAACAAGGGATCTACTGATCACTTGTTCAGCTATTCTTCACCTTACCAGTGTATACGATGTATTACACTGTGTAATGGTAACACACTGAGCATGCTGAGGACCCGGCTCACGGAGGAGGAATCGCGCAGCCCCGGCACCGGCAGTCCCGGGCTGCGATCGGAAACACGGACCCCCGGTAAGGTCGCGGGGGGGGTTTTGATTCTGCGAAACGCCCACAACACGCCGCGGTCCAGCGACGACCGCGGCGTGTTTGGGTCTAACACCGCGATCGGAGAAATCTCCGACGCGGGGGTGTTAGAGGCGGGTGTCAGCTATAATATATAGCCGACACCCGCAGCTTTCGGCCCGGCCCCGGCTCCGCTTCAGGAGCCGGGGCCAGAAGCGTGACATAATAGTACTGCATTTTGCGGGAACGCACATCCCGCCATGCGTACTATTACGTCAAATGTCGGGAAGGGGTTAATGACCGCCCTATGGGAATCTACGGCGGTCATTAAGGGTACTTCTTTTGACACAACGCCTTGAAACGGAGGCGCATCAGAAGAAGATTTAGGGACATCGGGTCAGTCTGGTGCCGATCTCGGGCTGTGATGTCAAGCCCAGACCAGCACTAAACACCCGGGATCGTAAAAACCCTGTGGCATGCAGTGTGTCCCCGTGGACCGGACCCCCCGGTGTGTTAAATCATTTTAAATTAATTAATAAATAAAATGAAAGACCCATATCCCCCAGTACACATATAATGCAATAAAGTATATAAAACACAAAAAAATTTTACAATTTGGTACCACGTGTCCGTATTAATCTGTACAAAAATCTAAATCAATATTAAACCCGCTTGGTGTAACACGTAAAAAAAAATCACGAAAAATCTTCCTGTAATATCAAACACCATACAGAAATGTTCCCTTATATTAACAAATGAAAAGAACAACTCTTTTCGCAAAAATAAGCCTCTGAAAAGAAGTTATGGCCCTAAAGTTGTCAATAGTAAAAACAATGCGATTTCTCCGAATATTGGTTTTGCTCAGTAAAATTGAGGCAAAAGATAAGAAAAATATATAAATGAGGTATCACTGCAATCGTAGTGAACCGAGACTAAGATAAAATTTTTTTTACGTTCGGTGAGTGGGGCGAAAAAAAAGGGGTAAAAGTCCAAAATAAAAGTTGATGATTTTGTTTGTGTCCCCCTAGTTAATAAAAATCTCATGAATAAAAAACTATGAATATATCAGTACATATGGGGTATCAGTACACTCAGAAGAAAATTGGGCATCAAATGTTGCAGAGCGTTTAACATTATGAAACTGTCAGTTCTGGCCTAAATGAATGTATTTTCCCAAAAAATTCAAAGTTTCTAAATCGCAGGTCCATATTATTTTAACCATGTGAAACACTTAAAGGGTTAATAGACTTAATAGAAGTTGTTTTACATACATGAGAGGGGTTAACTTTTATTGTGTGGTAATTATGGGGTTTTACTATTATTTAGGCCTTTCAAAGTCACTTGGAAGCTGAGTATCCATCAAAATGTGAGTTTTGGCAATTTTTATGAAAATGAGAAAAATGGCACCTAAATTCTGCACCTCATAACATCCTAGAAAATAGAAGAGGACGATAAAATATTCATCTCATTCCGTAATATTAATATCAGCTTTTTGGGTAGTTTTACTTCCTATCTGGTAAGCAGAACATTTCTATTCTTGGAAAATGAAGAATTTTTACAAACTTTTACCAAATTTTCACTTTTTTTCAGAACGAAACGCAAAACTTATCACTTAAATTTTACAACTAACAGTCTGAAAATCACCTGGTGTGTAAAGTGTTCCTAAGTTAAACCATTATCGTGACACATGTCAGATTCGAAAAATCGAGTCTGTCATTGAGCTGAAAAACTAGTGTCGGTGGATGAGGGGTAAGGTGGCCCCTGAAAAAAACTGTAAAAATTGCCCCATTTTGTGGCGGGGCAATACAAGTAGGTGGTGACCATGTGATGTGGGTGGAGTACTAAACTCCACACGAACATATTTATAGATGGTCTAAATCAACATGTACAGCACAGAGAAAGAGGCACATACTGCTCCCTTATACAGAATAAAGCTTTTTTAAAAAAAAAAGAAAGAACAGAACTTAGTACTGACTTATATATACAAAAAAAAATCATTTTAAAATCATGTTATGTGGTTGTAATATGTATCAATGTTAATAATATAGTTTCATAATATAATTATTGGATGTTATAGTCTGCTTATCTCTCCTTTTTCTAATGGAGTACAATCGGTTATTACCATGCCATATAACATAGCCAGCCAGGTTCCCCCCTCAGCTATATAGCCACCAGTCCCCCCAGTATAAGCCAGCCAGGTTCCCCTTATATAGCCAACCAGTCCCCCCAGTATATAGCCATCAGTCCCCATGTATATAGCCAGCCAGCACCCCTGTATATGCCCAGCCAGCTTCCCCGTATACAGCAGCGTACCCGTGTGTATAGACAGCCAGACCCCCAGTATATAGCAGTCAGTCCTCTGTGTATAGCCAGCCAGTCCCCACAATTATATAGCCCCGAAGCCCCTCCCCAGTATATAGCCAGCTCCTCAGTATACAGCAAACCAGTGCCCCTAGTATACAGCCATCTGGCCTCATGTAAATACCCAGCCAGCCCACCCAGTATACAGCCAGCCTCCCTGTATATAGCCAGCAAGCCCCCCCGGTATATAGCCAGACTGCCTACCCCCCGGTATATAGCCAGCCTGCCCCCCTGTATACAGCCAGCTCCCCCCCACGTATACAACCAGCCCTAACCCCCCAGTAAAATTGGCCAGCCTGTCCCCCCCCCCCATTACAGCCAGCCTGCCCCGTATCAACCAGCCTGCACCCCCTGTATACAGCCACCCTTCCCCACACAAACTCCACACAAACTATTTGTAGATGGTCTAAATCAACATGTACAGCGCAGAGAAAGAGACTCATACGCCTCCCTTATACAGGAATAAAGCTTCTTTTTTAAAAGAGCACAACTTAATACTGACTTATATATACAAAAATAAACTTCAGTTCCTTCTCCGATAAATATGAATGTAACTACTATAATGCTGCCCCTTAGTACAATATATTATAATACTGAATTTTATGTACAAGAATATAATACTATAATACTGCCCTCTACGTACAAGAATATAATTACTATAAAACTGCCCTCTGTACCAGAATATAACTACTATATTACTGCCCCCTATGTACAATCATATAATTAATATAATACTGCCCCCTATGTACAGGAATATAACTACTATTACTACTACTACTCCAAAAAATAGGAACAGAAAAAAACAGGGAAAATGGGAGGATACAGCCTGCTCCCAGAAATACCATATATCCCTGTAGAACATGAGCTCACAGTATCGAGCCCGTTTCAATAGCTTGTCTATGTGCCGTATATTTGCCCGAGTGCTGGGTCGTTAGCAAAATAGGACAGAACAGTTAGACTGTCCTGCCGATGAGGACACCGTATAATCGCCCTACTAGTTCTTTACCTAGACTACTGACCATGCGAATTACCGTTCCATCAGCATACCGTTTTGGATGAAAAATGGCACCTTTTGTGTACAGGGTAATAGCTGGTGCGCAGGCTTGTGTGAGACGATGCGACATTGAACCGGCTAGGTAGGAGGGAGCGGGTAGTCCGGCCGCTCACATCTTGAAACATACCGCAACGCCCCTGCTATCCCAGAAGACAGGGCGGGGAACATTTGCGATGGGCCCTTGGAATGGTGTAGAGGGCCCGACAATAATTTACGCATTATCCCATCCCTATTTACTGTCGCAGCTATACCGTAAATTACAAAAAACGGTATCTACCACTTACACTGATTCACTGAACTCGCGGACCTAACTTCATTATTTTTATGATGAGAACGCCCATTTTTTCAAACGATCTCATGCGGTCGGTCCGAGATAGGTATCAGGGGCCTGTATGTGGCCCTTGGGCCGTACATCCCAGATCGTATCGTGGACGCAGCACGCTGCTCCTACTCTGTCCATATCCCACTAGCGATCACCTGACACGTACCAGTATAAAAATATTTCTTTTCCGCTACTTTGGTCTGGTTCATGGTCTGTATTAACCCTTTTCGGACATTTGACGTAATCGTAGATGTCGACCGGTTGCCGAGACCTTTGCCGACCCCTGATGTACTTTACATAGTATCTGCTGGCAGCATAGCCGTTAGTATGAGTGCTTTGTTTGGGGATGCTGTGATGGGTGCAACTCGCTTACCTACACCAGCAACCCTCACCAACACCTACTAAACACCGATCAAACTCACACACACCGTACCTACCTCCTACCCACCGCTCGCTACCCACAGCCCCCTCCCACCCACTAACTACCACAGCACACTCACTACACCCAGCTCCTCAACCACACACTCACATACACACACATAATCACCGCACACGTCCTACACACCAGCATAAATCACCGCCACTCACTTACACACCGCAGCACTTCACACAGACTACCATACACACAGCACACTCCACTACACACAGCACACACACTCACTACACAAAGCACACCACTTCACTCAGCATACTAGCACACACAGCATACTCACCGCCACTCACTATCACACATACCTCCACACTACACTCACTTACCCACAGCCCCATCACCTACCCACATCACACCTCACCAAACCCTACTACACACTTGATGTCTCGCGCTTACTCAAAATTCCCCATGATAAGGGGTATCGAAAAGTGGAACCTGTGTCTCCAGCCGCGATCCAACCATGATGCCGAATAAAACAAAACCTTTATTCCTACGTCGCTATAAATTCATCTCACACATAATGTCTTCACGTTTCAAAATAAGATCTATAGACCAGACCCGCGACAGCTATGGGGACTCAGTTTGCCCCCAGTATCGCAACCTTTATATGGGTGAGTTGAGACAATTCCTCCAAAACACCCCAAATGGGAAGACATATTGTCTTGTACCGAAGGACAGTGATGATCTCCTCCTATCTGGGGCTGGCCATGGAGAGCATCCTAATCCTTTGTCAGCTTCATAACACCAACATGGGGTTTAACCTTCAACCCCAATTAACCCAACAGAGATTGAATTCCTTGACCTACACTTTGCCAATCATGAAACAAATCCAACAAAATATTTAATAAAAAAGTCGCCACCCCCAGATAGCTTTCTTCACTAAAAAGCCATCACCATGTTAAATGAAAAAGAATATCCCTTACAGTCAATTCCGTCGTATACGAAAAAACTGTTCAAACCGAAACCTTCATAGAACAAAGTAAAATCCCCTCTCTAACGATTTACGACCAAGGATTTTCCTCATTGGAGTTAATTACCTCGGCACTATACGTTCTAAAAAACTCACACAATCCGATGCCCCTTCCTCCCAAAAAATCCCACCAACAGATCCCCAAAAACGATTTCAAATCAACTTTCATTACACCTACAACTAACATAAATCTATCACCAACATACTGGAGAAACACTGGTCGGTGCACAAACGATCATACTTATCCAAAAGCCTAGCAAAAAACCTATGCGTAATATACATACGATCCAAAACCCTCAAAATCTCTGGCCCCCACAAAGTTACGCAAACACTACTCCAGACCACCCCAGAAGTTCCTTCCGCCCTGAACTCACTGGCCGCTTTTAATGTGGCCAAGCTGGTATGATAAATGCTTCTTAAATAGCATAATAAAGCTAGAACGTTTAAAAGCAACACCACTGACGATCTTTAACATCAAGAGTTTCCTGAATTGCTCTTCGATGTACGTCATATACCTCCTGTAGTGCCCATCTGCCTCCAATAATACGTTGGCCGCACTGTACAACAACTACAATCACGTATGAACAGCCATAGAGCAACACCGCTAATGGCTACGTCAAACATGCGTCTCAAAACCTGGTCTCCACATCACCAGAAAAATTTCACCTCCTATACAATACACCATTTTGAACAATCCCCTGATGGGCCAACGACCGCTTTAAAAAATTATGCCAAAGAGAGACATTCTGGATCTCAAAATCAACTGCCTCACTCCATCGGCCCTTAATGAATCTTGAAAATCATTTCTATGTTCTTTCTAAATACACCATCCCAACAACCCATCAACACTCTATCATAAATATCATGTATACTCTCTAACACCTATAATGAGTACACACCAACTCTCTAATACTGATGTTTAATCTTTTGTCATTTCTGGTCACATGCAATAGGTAACATTGTCTCATTCTGTTTAATATTTGTATATCAGACATCCTTTTTTTCCTCGTATACTCTTTTTCTCGTATACTCGTTTATTGCTGCCAACCCGACTCCCTAATACCTGATTTTATATCTCTGTCATATCCATATGTAACATATGCGGCATTTGTTTTAATATCTGATATCATGCTCCTTATTTCGCCTATACTCTTTATATTGACTATGGGTTAATTATCCCACTTTCTTACTACTTTTTTTAACATTATAATCTCATCCACTACCGCAGAACACTCTCCAATTTAACCCTTCCTATTTATCGTCAATTATCGAATAACAAACTCTTTCCATCATTTTCTCTAGTTTAGCAATGTCCGCCTCACGCGACATACCCCGACTACGATACTTCGTCACTATACTCTACACGCCGGCTACGTTGTGTCGCGCGTTTCTGCGCTGCCCCGAACAAAATACGCACCCGCAAATCCCGCGGAATATGTTGGTTTCTAACCATGAGCGCACGCGCCTACATCTTCCCTTGGCGCGAGTCTCCTCCCCTCCCCATTCATCTTTTAACCCTGAGTCCTGAGTCTCCTGTTAGCCACAGGGATACAACTACGCTTCCCCCGTGGTACGCGTAACGATGGCTCTGCCTTACACACACATCTTTTGCCCACTTACTTATTTATTTAATCGTCTTAGCAATTAGCGTCCCCTATCCTGCTGTGATAACTACTATCATTTTAATTTTTTTTCACTGACACTTTTGTTTTACCTCATTTTATTCATTCATTTCCCATGTTTTACACTCACAGAATTGATCCCGTTTACTTAACCCTTCACGCATCCGCGGCGGATATATCCGCAACGGACGCAGTGACTTAGCGCTCAGTGCGGATATATCCGCCACGGCGATTATGCTCGGCTCGCGCTCTGGATCAGAGCGAACCGGCATCGGGAAAACCACGGGGTGCCGGCGTACTAATACCGCACCCCAGTGTAACACCCGCGATCGGAGTTGTCTCCGATCGCGGTGCTATAACCCGTTAGATGCGCTCGGTCACGCGACCGCGGCATTCTAACAAGTATCTGGGGGGGTCTTCCCCACGATCGCACCCCCCGAACCGTTTCGGGGGAGCGCCGATCGTTGCATAGTAACTCTGGGGTCCAACGGACCCAGGATTTTACTAGGCAAGAATTGCCAGTAAGATGGCGTCTGTGACGTCATCTTACTGGCAAAGGGCAGGCCTATGCAAGTGTATAGGCTGACACTGATAATACTACTGCAATACATCAGTATGCAGAATATTATCATGAAGAAGCATCAAAGATTGCTCTTTCATGTCCCATGGTATAAAGTGAAAAAGTAAAAAAAAAAAAGTTATTCAATAAAAAAAAAATAGTCATAAATCACAAAAAATGCCCCAAACCCCCAAAACATATAAAGAGACATATAACTCAAAAAAAAAAGTCTAAATCATAACACAAAACCCCACATATATAGTATCACCGCGTCCGTACAACCCGTTAGAATAAAAGGTAAATCATTATGCACCCCACCTACGAACCTCCGTAAAAAAAACTGTTATAAACCCTCCAAAAATTATGATTTTTACTTTCATCATCCCACAAAAAATGATATAAAATGCGACCAAAAAACCATATGTTATCTCGAGACAGATATGGTTGCAAAGTACAACATGTCCCCGCAAAAAACAAGCCACTCCGTGCCAAAACGTAACAAAGTTATGCACTTGGAAGATGGCAATACAAACATTATAGATTGTTTTCCCCATAGAATTGTGTTTTGTTTGAAAATTTAGTAAAACGTAAAGAAAATATCTCATTTCTTGGTTCCCCGTAATCGTATCAACCCATAGAAATAAAGATTAACCATGATATTAGTCTTACGGTGACACCAAAAAAAAAAAGTCAAAAATCCAGTCAGAATTGATGCTTTCTACTCCTGCCTCAAAAAAAGTTCCTAAATTTTCACAATAGATGATACCAACCCCAAAATGAGTAACAATGGAAAGAGCATCTCATCCCGCAAAAAAATGCCATCACATGGCCCCATAAACGAAAAAGCGAAAATTTTATAGCCTTCAAGGGCCAATGAGAGAAAGGACTAAATCTGGCAGACTGCAGCGACACCCTTCCCTTCTGGCACCTCGCTGGCGCCCATCAAACAAGTCACGCTACTTGTGGGGGTCTTGTACTCAGAAATTGCGACAAATGTATGTGGGTTTTCCGTTTTTATTATTTTTGGAATGTGTAAATTTTAGTGCTAATGAACGTATAAGGAACAATATGACCATTCTAAATTTCACCTCCATCTTTGATTCAATTATATGAAGACTCAAGGGGTTAACAATCTTTCGTATATAAAATCTGTTTCTGATAGCTTGAAGGGTGCAGATTGAAAATGGGTAGATTATATAGGGGGTTTTTTGATGACTAATATGTAAAAATTTTCATTCAAACAGCTGTATTTATCCCCCAAATAGGTCAATTCTGAAAATCCGGAAAGAAACGTATTATCTATTTGTAAGCCGCGTGTTCGACGTCAAAATAAATTATCCAATATTTCAGAAAATTATGAAAATGTAAAGTAGTACAATGGGGAAATGTTATTAGACACTATTTTACTGGTAAATTCTATCTGCTGAAAACGCAATGATTTAAGAATTTCAAAATGGCAAATTTTTCACAAAAAAATACTCATATTTTCTTTTTTTGTAAAATAAACGCAAACTTATCTGCAAAATTTTACCACTAAAATGAAAGTTCAAGACAATGTGGGGAAAAAACAATCTCAGAATCGTTTGATAAGTAACGTTGTCAAAAGTTAATACTATATAAAGCGAAGCAAGTTCAGAATCCCAAAATACGGATGGCCTTAAGCTGTAAAATGGCTGCGTCCTTAAGGGGTTAGGTACTTTTCAATTACAATACCAATTATCTCCACATCTACTTAATCTCCCATTTAATCTTACCGACCCCTAACTCCTAATATAATATATAGAACCTCCCTTAAACATCCATCCTCTTTTCTTCCACCGCTTTCTCATGGTTTCTATTATACTGACCCACCAGTGTTAATCATCTTTTTTTATATATATTTTTTTATATACTCGTATGAATTTTATATGAAATCTTTGAATGTCTTTTATCTGTCTCTATGTTATTGTCAAATTTGTATATATGGATACTCTATTTTCAGTCTCATTTCACTTGAGAAGGTACCCTGGTACTCCGAAACGCCGTTAGGTCCCGAGATTATCATAAATCTTTACCTAACTTTGACGTGATCCGTCATACCTGAGTTTGCGCACACCTGAGACAGCATCCACCCCCACAACGTTTTACCCCATCCTGACCGTCCTGGCAAACGCGTTTCGATGACCACTGTCTTAGGGCAGCACCCCTACCATCACACTGAGCGATAACTAGTGTTGTGTCCATAATTTAGCACAACTATATCTGGTGAGCCTCAGTCCTTTTGATTACTGTGTAACATCAACCGCTATGTTAACTAACTCAAAATTACTACTCTCTGAAGCGCGTACCCAGAGTCTCTCCTTGTTGCACTTTCTTCTCTCTCTAGCTACACACAGCACTCACTCAAATACTCCACCAACCCACATACAAAGCACTACTCACAACACCACTCACTACAACACACACATCACCACACACTCACTACACCCTGCAATAATCACCGCACACACATCCACTACAACACATATCACGCACACTCACTTACACCACCTCAAAGCAACACACACTACAGACAAAGCACAATCAACTACACTCACATACTAGGCCCACACATGCACCTCACCACAAACTCACTATACACAGCATACTCACCACCACACTCACTACACCCAAGCACACTCACTACACCACAGCACCATAATCCCAAAAAACAAAACCTACTACACCAGACACACTCACTACACAAGCATACTCACCACCAACTCACCCACACAGCATAATCACACGCACACTCACTACACACGATCAAATCCACACCGCACACTCATCCTACACACAAGCACACTCCTACACACACAGCCACCACTAACTACACAAAGCACACTCACTACACTCAGCATACTAGCCACAACAGCATACTCACCGCAAACTCACTTACACACAGCATACTCACCACACACTCACTACACACAGCACACTTACCACAGACTAACTACACACAGCACACTCACTACACACAGCACACTCACCACACATTATGGCACATCACTATACACACACATGTCATTGCATGCTCACTACATACACAGCAACACCAACATCGCAAGTCCACTACACACACACTGCAATCCTGCTACTGATATTTCCCTCTTAGAAGAACAACAGGTGCCGCCTGCACGATACAGGGGATAATTGCCAAGCGTTAAGTGAGGCCATTAAAGGGGTATTCTTCGTCTGGGCATTCACATTCAGTTTTGATAAATCTCCATATATAAACATTTCTTCAATTAGATGTTATTAAAAAAAATGTTACTGTTTGAAGATAATTTCCATAAATGTAGCACATTTTGTTCCTAAGAAATGAGACTCGCTCTCCTCGATACGGCCACTTGGTGGAGGGATTGCACAAAGAAACAAAAGTTTTTGTATATAGAGTGTCCGAGGAGTTACTGCATGTCTTTCCTACAGCGTCCTGTGTTAAATGAATCGCTGATCCGGTGGTCAGGCAGGGACTTCTATAGTGCTTCTGGCCACTGTTGCCAAAATGTGATGTGGTCGTATCTGAGAAAGCTATCCGTTTCTAAGGGACACATGGCTACTTTATGAGAAATTATCTTCCACAGGAACTTTTTTTTTTAATAACTCACATTGAAAAATGGTTATATATGGAAGATTAGGAAAACTGAATTGTGAATGCCCAGCGAGAATTACCCTTTAAAGCGACCTCTGACCATGCCCGTAACAATCTGTACAATAACAGTATTGACCAGCTCGATGAACACCGTAAAAAAAAACCCTGAAAAACTTGCCAAAAAATGTAAATTTTTTAATAAATCCTTCACAAAAATGTTCAAAAAGTGATCAAAAGAAGTTATGTGCCGCCAAAATGGTACCACTGAAAAGAACAATTGAACGCTGACACAATGAATTTAGTCTCTGAAAGATGACAATACTGAAACATTAAGATTTTTCTATATAAGTTTTCTCTACAATTAATAATGTAATTATATATATATATATATATATATATCTATATATATATAATCATAGATAATATGAGGTATATGTAGTCGCATAGTGATCCATAGAATGATATTATTTTAGGTACAGTGAACAGCATAAAAAAAATGTAAATGGATGATTTTCTTTTCTCTATACATATCAATAAGCTAAAGACCCACTACAATGAAGTGTTTGTAAGTGCATACTATCTTGCAGAAAAAGCCCTAATATGTCCAAATTGCCAAAAAAATGAAGATTATGTAGCCTTTTAAAAAGTAACAATACAAATCTGCTCTGAATGATGCCACAAAGGGTGGACTGGGAATTTAACCCCTTAACCCTTAACGCTGAAAGCCACTTTTCACCTTCCTGACACGGCCCATTTTTCAAATCTGCCCTGTGTGACTATAAATGGTTATAACTTTGAAACGCTTTAACATGTCCAAGTGATTTTTCTAATTGTTTTTCTCGTGACACTTGTACTTCTGTAGTTGAGACAAATTTTGGTGTATGTTTTTGCATTTATTTATGAGAAAATCAGATATTTTGGAAAATTTGGAAAAATTCTCGATTTTCAAACTTCAAAATGTTCTACTTTTTTCACACATAGTCATAACAGCAAAAAAAAACTAATAACTAAACATTCACCGAATGACTACTTATGTGGACATGGTTTTTTAGCAAACTCTTATTTTTGTAGGATGTATGGGCCTTTGAACATTAGTGCGATTTTTCACATTTTCATAAAAACCGCAAAATCCTGCTATTGAGGGACCTTCAGGTTTCAAGTCACTTTGATAGACCTAAATAAAGTAAAACCCCATAAATTACCCCATTATAAAAACTACTACTACTCCCTCAACGTACATAAAACAACTTTTATAAAGTTTTTACCCTTTAATTGTTTACAGGGTTAAAACAAATCGATACAATTTTGAAGTACATTTTTTTTTTTTTGGCTAAATAATGTGTTTCAAACAAGTACAAATTCTCAGTGGAAAAATACCAAAACCTGCACCAAAGTGATATCTAATCCCTCCGCATATAACAATACCCCATATGTGGTGGTACCTGCTGTATGGGCCACACGCCAGGGCATCAAAGAGAAGCTGCGCAATTCAGAGAAGATTATCCATTGTCACTTTTTATTGGCTATACAATCTTTATTTTTTTGGCAATTTGGACATATAAGGGCTTATTTTTGCGACATGAGTGCACTTTACAAAATACTTCATTTAGTGGGTCATTAGCTTATTGATGAGATTTTATTAACTCTTGAATGTATGGTAAAAAGAAAATTGTTAATTTTGGTTTCCTTTCTTTTTGTTTTTTTTGGGGTTCGTTTTTGGGGTTAACTTTATTCTATAGGTCACTACGATTACGGTGATACCTCATTTATATAGTTTTTCATTTATTTTTACAATTTACTGGAAAAAAAGGAATATAGAGAATCTCATTTGTTTTTTGCATCAGCATCTTTTCGGGGACATAACTTAATTTTTTTTGTTGACAGAGCTGGTTTAGGGCTTATTTTTTACGTGGTTAGTTGTCCTTTCAATGAACCATTTTGGCGCCACATACTTTTTTTGATCACTTTTTAGAACATTTTTGTGAAGAGATTTTCGGGGTTTTTTTTACGGAGTTCACCGAGCGGGCTCAGTAATGTTTCTGAGTGATTGTACGGATTGTTACGGACGTGACAATACCAAATATTGGCGTTTTTGGCGATTTTGTGTTTTTTTCACTTTATGCATGAATATGGGAATGTTTGTGTTTGGGGACTTTAACTTTATTTAATTAATTCTTTTATTAAAAAATGCTTTTATTAAATGTTTTAACTGGTGTTTTTTCACTTTTACAGGTTAGCTTGAACAAGGGATCTACTGATCACTTGTTCAGCTATTCTTCACCTTACCAGTGTATACGATGTATTACACTGTGTAATGGTAACACACTGAGCATGCTGAGGACCCGGCTCACGGAGGAGGAATCGCGCAGCCCCGGCACCGGCAGTCCCGGGCTGCGATCGGAAACACGGACCCCCGGTAAGGTCGCGGGGGGGGTTTTGATTCTGCGAAACGCCCACAACACGCCGCGGTCCAGCGACGACCGCGGCGTGTTTGGGTCTAACACCGCGATCGGAGAAATCTCCGACGCGGGGGTGTTAGAGGCGGGTGTCAGCTATAATATATAGCCGACACCCGCAGCTTTCGGCCCGGCCCCGGCTCCGCTTCAGGAGCCGGGGCCAGAAGCGTGACATAATAGTACTGCATTTTGCGGGAACGCACATCCCGCCATGCGTACTATTACGTCAAATGTCGGGAAGGGGTTAATGACCGCCCTATGGGAATCTACGGCGGTCATTAAGGGTACTTCTTTTGACACAACGCCTTGAAACGGAGGCGCATCAGAAGAAGATTTAGGGACATCGGGTCAGTCTGGTGCCGATCTCGGGCTGTGATGTCAAGCCCAGACCAGCACTAAACACCCGGGATCGTAAAAACCCTGTGGCATGCAGTGTGTCCCCGTGGACCGGACCCCCCGGTGTGTTAAATCATTTTAAATTAATTAATAAATAAAATGAAAGACCCATATCCCCCAGTACACATATAATGCAATAAAGTATATAAAACACAAAAAAATTTTACAATTTGGTACCACGTGTCCGTATTAATCTGTACAAAAATCTAAATCAATATTAAACCCGCTTGGTGTAACACGTAAAAAAAAATCACGAAAAATCTTCCTGTAATATCAAACACCATACAGGAAATGTTCCCTTATATTAACAAATGAAAAGAACAACTCTTTTCGCAAAAATAAGCCTCTGAAAAGAAGTTATGGCCCTAAAGTTGTCAATAGTAAAAACAATGCGATTTCTCCGAATATTGGTTTTGCTCAGTAAAATTGAGCAAAGATAAGAAAAATATATAAATGAGGTATCACTGCAATCGTAGTGAACCGAGACTAAAGATAAAATTTTTTTTACGTTCGGTGAGTGGGGCGAAAAAAAAGGGGTAAAAGTCCAAAATAAAAGTTGATGATTTTGTTTGTGTCCCCCTAGTTAATAAAATCTCATGAATAAAAAACTATGAATATATCATACATATGGGGTATCAGTACACTCAGAAGAAAATTGGGCATCAAATGTTGCAGAGCGTTTAACATTATGAAACTGTCAGTTCTGGCCTAAATGAATGTATTTCCCAAAAAATTCAAGAGTTTCTAAATCGCAGGTCCATATTATTTAAACCATGTGAAACACTTAAAGGGTTAATAGACTTAATAGAAGTTGTTTTACATACATGAGAGGGGTTAACTTTTTATTGTGTGGTAATTATGGGGTTTTACTGATTATTTAGGCCTTTCAAAGTCACTTGGAAGCTGAGTATCCATCAAAATGTGAGTTTGGCAATTTTTATGAAAATGAGAAAAATGGCACCTAAAGTTCTGCACCTCATAACATCCTAGAAAATAGAGAGGACGCATAAATATATATCATCTCATTCCGTAATATTAATATCAGCTTTTTGGGTAGTTTTACTTCCTATTCGGTAAGCAGAACAGTTTCTATTCTTGGAAAATGAAGAATTTTTACAAACTTTACCAAATTTTCACTTTTTTTCAGAACGAAACGCAAAACTTATCACTTAAATTTTACAACTAACAGTCTGAAAATCACCTGGGTGTGTAAAGTGTTCCTAAGTTATAACCATTATCGTGACACATGTCAGATTCGAAAAATCGATCTGTCATTGAGCTGAAAAACTAGTGTCGGTGGATGAGGGGTAAGGTGGCCCCTGAAAAAAACTGTAAAATGCCCCATTTTGTGGCGGGGCAATACAAGTAGGTGGTGACCATGTGATGTGGGTGGAGTACTAAACTCCCCACGAACTATTATAGATGGTCTAAATCAACATGTACAGCACAGAGAAAGAGGCACATACTGCTCCTTATACAGGAATAAAGCTTTTTTAAAAAAAAAAAAGAACAGAACTTAGTACTGACTTATATATACAAAAAAAAATCATTTTAAAATCATGTTATGTGTTGTAATATGTATCAATGTTAATAATATATTCATAATATAATTATTGGATGTTATAGTCTGCCTTATCTCTCCTTTTTCTAATGGAGTACAATCGGTTATTACCATGCCATATAACATAGCCAGCCAGGTTCCCCCTCAGCTATATAGCCAACCAGTCCCCCCAGTATATAGCCAGCCAGGTTCCCCTGTTATATAGCCAACCAGTCCCCCCAGTATATAGCCATCAGTCCCCATGTATATAGCCAGCCAGCACCCCTGTATATGCCCAGCCAGCTGCCCCGATACAGCAGCGTACCCGTGTGTATAGACAGCCAGACCCCCAGTATTATAGCAGTCAGTCCTCTGGTATAGCCAGCCAGTCCCACAATTATATAGCCCACGAAGCCCCTCCCCAGTCAATATAGCCAGCTCCTCAGTATACAGCAAAGCCAGTGCCCCTAGTATACAGCCATCTGGCCTCTGTAAATACCCAGCCAGCCCACCCAGTATACAGAGCCAGCCTCCCTGTATATAGCCAGCAAGCCCCCCCGGTATATAGCCAGACTCCTACCCCCCGGTATATAGCCAGCCTGCCCCCCTGGTATACAGCCAGCTCCCCCCCACGTATACAACCAGCCTAACCCCCAGTAAAATTGGCCAGCCTGTCCCCCCCCCCCATTATCAGCCGCCTGCCCCCGTATCAACAGCCTGCACCCCCTGTATACAGCCACCCTTCCCCCACAACACTCCACACAAACTATTTGTAGATGGTCTAAATCAACATGTACAGCGCAGAGAAAAGACTCATACGCCTCCCTTATACAGAATAAGCTTTTTTTAAAAGAGCAACACTTAATACCTGACTTATATATACAAAAAATAAACTTCAGTTCTTCTCCGATAAAATGAATGTAACTACTATAATGCTGCTGCCCCTTAGTACAATATATTATAATACTGAATTTTATGTACAAGAATATAATACTATAATACTGCCCTCTACGTACAAGAATATAATTACTAAAAATGCCCTCTGTACCAGAATATAACTACTATATTACTGCCCCTATGTCAATCATATAATTAATATAATACTGCCCCCTATGTACAGGAATATAACTACTATTACCACTACTATTCCAAAAAATAGGAACAGAAAAAAACAGGGAAAATGGGAGGATACAGCCTGCTCCCAGAAATACCATATATCCCTGTGTAGGTTATAACACCAAGTCCACTGCCCCACAAAACCGTAAGATATATAACCTATTGTACTCCTCATAAAAAGTAGAGATAAGGCAAGACTATAACATCCAAATAAGATGAAATGTATTACAATCTTTATTAACATTAATACATATTACAACACATATACATGATTTTAAAAGACATTAAATTGATGCAGAGTTACAATGATGGTGCACAGACAAAAGCAGTCATGCCCGGACATACAAAGGAGATGTGTAGTAAATTATATAGATGAGGACTGGTAAGGAAATTAAAGTCAAAACCCACAAGCTATAATGAACTAATGGTAAATGTTTGCACAGCAAAAGCTCGTGCCATCTGGAAGTTGTATAGAGGCACATGTAATGAAATAACAGTCCTTACCAGGTTAATTACACAGGTAATAAACTCCGAAGTCCGGGGATGATTGCGTCCCCGACGCGCATTTCGGCTCGTACTTCCCCCAGACGAAGGCTCAGTACGAGCCGAAATGCTTGTCGGGCACACAGTCATCCCCGGACATCGGAGTGATGTGTCACATGTCAAATGTAAAAAAAATAAAGGCTTGTCAGGAAGGTGAAAAGTGGTTTCGGTGGTAAGGGGTTAATTTCTATGGTCGGGACTAGGGTCTGTTTAAGTTATTTCTTGACAGAAGAATATTGCTTTATATTAAGTGCTGGCTACAGGTTTGGCCCCTTGAAGGTGTACAGTATAGTATTGCAATGCAGATCTCAAACCAAAAAAGGTTCTGCAACCCTGCAATAGAGTGACATATTGGAGCTCGTTTACTTAGGTGGCCGCTGGAGTTCACTGAAAGTGCATTGTTGGATGAGAATGCACCATGCTGCCATTCACTAAGATCGTGCGCCCGATATCCTGAATGTGTCGCTTCTCCGCTCAGGTCCAAAGGAGTTATCCTTCTTTTTAGAGTGTATTGTAAGTGCATTGTCTTGCGACACTATTTGAAAGTTACTGAGTCTGAATCTGTCGGACGAATCTGGCGGCCGGCGCTACAACAAAAAACGATTGCGTGCGACACAATCCCAGCACAGACACCTGTTAAATACCTGTCAAAGCCGTGCAATCCCCCAAAAATTCCAACGAAAGTGTGATCCGCGACCCTTAGTTAATGAGCCCCATTAACTGTGGTCCCTTTTTTAAATTTTTTCTTGTGCTTATTAGTTTAACAGCAATGAAGAGGCTATTCCAGTAACCTTAATAGTACAATTTACTATTTATGCAGACAATATTACCAGAAACGCGTCTAGCGACATACAAAGATACCGTGGAGTTAGTGCTCAATTTAACCATTGCAGCTAAAATAACAGGAGCAGCCAAAATAACAGGAGCAACTATACGTCCTCCAAAGAAAACCCATCCCTTTAACCTGGGAAGCGTACAGTTAGAGACGATCATCAGCTGGAGTAATCAGACGGAGCACAGCATATTGACGCATGTGCACATCCACTCTGGGGACGCCGAGACACTGCCCATCCTCACAGCACTGCCGAGCCTGTCCGATGCGATATCTGAGTCTAAGGGCGCGTTCACACGTTGCGTTTTGGTTGCGTTTACATTGCGTTTGAAACGCATATACAACAGCTGATGAGAGGTGATTTGCCTAATTACATTACCGTTTATGTTTGTAAACGCAATGTTAACGCATGCGTTAATAAAACTCATGCGTTAATGCGTTGTTAACGCATGTGTTAACATCGCATTTACGATGCGTTTTGTAAACGGAAATATTAACAGTGATGTAATTAGGCAAATCACCTCTTCTCAGCTGTTGTATATGCGTTGAAAACGCAGGTCAAAACGCAACATGTGAACGCGCCCTCAGGAGGACTCTTTAGTCTTTCGGGAAAACCGTGAGTGTGACACTGGTCACGACAGACACGACTTTTAGTGAACAGTACTGTTTACAACACTTTTCACAACATTTTTAAGCAAAATATATAAATTTCATTCCCAGCGAACATTATTGGGACATATTACAAGAACCAACTATTTCATTACTCTGAACTCCAATGAAAAATCTGAGGAGTTAAAAGGCGTATAACTTATCGGCATATATGAGCTGTTTACAACTTATTGGCTTATATGAGCTTTTTACTTGCATAAACCCCAAGGTACATAATTATAGCTTCATTTATATTCTAATTTTTTTTATTAAGGGCACAGATGTGAACTTGGGCCCTGTGGTGCCATTTGTGCCCCTTTTTTAGCCCAGCCTGAGATATTACAAAGTGTTACACACTGGTATGCATACGATTACATTGTACAATATTGTATTTTAATTTGATGTATTATTTGATGTAATTTGTATTTTAACCATTAGTTAATAAATAACATGTATGTATAGTATCTAACCATTAGCATGGATTGGTGCTTGGTGCAATTTCCCCTTTTATACTTCCAATTTTCATACAGTTAAACACCTGTATATCACTTGAGCACATTCATTGCTAGTTTTGATTCAATGTTGGGGTTAAGGTAGTGCTGAGTTATTACCATTGCTGTTCCCCTCTTTTTAGAGTGTATTGTAAGTGCATTGTCTTGCCACACTATTTGAAAGTTAAATCCCGTACTGAGTCCGAATCTGTCGGACAAATCTGTCGGCCGGCACTACAACAAAAATACCTGTCAAAGCCGTGCAATCCCCGAAAAATTCCAACGAAAGTGTGATCCGCAACCCTTAGTTAATGAGCCCCATTAACTGTGGTCCCTTTTTTAAATTTTTTCTTATTAGTTTAACAGCAATGAAGAGGCTATTCCAGTAACCTTAATAGTACAATTTACTATTTATGCAGACAATATTACTCACAAAAGTTATATTGTTATATGTAAAGATGTAGGTCACACGACCTGGGTGGTGATAGCTACCAAGGGCTTTTTAGGTGGTATTTCTGAACTGCTGGCCTCTTTCTTCTATCTCACACTTTATCTTCATTCTATCTAATGTGTCTACAGAGCTGGATAGATGAACAGTAACCATCCAGCAGAAATGTCTTTCATTGCTTGAGTGGAATTAAAGCTAACAATAACCTGAATAATTTATGATATGTTTCACAAGTGGATTGTGACCTCACATTACCCACCCTGACATGCAGCACAAATGTAGAAAGGTGTGATATTTCTAATAGATTTACTAACATATTGCATAATTCTGCCATCAATAAATCAGACAGAATGGATAAGATTAGTTCTTGTGTATTGTAGTTACAGCATCCATAATGGATTGGCTTAGACCATTTTTAGGATGGATGTCTGTTTGGACACCAAGGCACCATCAAAAAAGACTAACAAAGAGGGTCTTCCTTGAGTAAGTCTATTGGGAATCTTTGATACCAATGTTAATCAGAGGCCTTATTAAGGTTCCTACATCTTTCATTTATGTAATAAAATGAATATAACATCATGTCCCCTAGTTGGTTTTACCTACAGTGTATGTTATATAGTGTATGAACCTACAATGTATGTAGTAAGATTGTACTTACCTATAGTGTATGTGTACTGACTAAGGCCTCATTCACATGGCCGTTGGGGGACGTATATACGTTGGATATAAGTCCCTCATAGGTCGGTAATGGAGGCGAGGTGCCATATGGAGCAGTACGGTGCAGCATCGTACCGTTCCGTGGCTGTGAACAGATAGGACATGTCCTACCTTTTCTCAGAATACGGCGCCGTGCCCCTTGTTCCTCTATGGAGAGGGGCAGGGATGAGCAGCACTCACCCTTCTTCCTCTCCCCGGTGCCGACGTGTGCAACAGCAGTGTGAATGTAGCCTAACAGTGTACGAGTATGTAGTGAGTTTACTTACCTATAGTATATGTATACAGTGTATGAACCTACAGTGCAGGTAGTGAGATTGTACTAACATAGAGCATATGTGTACTGTGTATGAACCTACAGTACCTAGTATATAATATGCAGTGTATTAACCTACAGTGGATGTCAAGCATAATCAAGCAAAGTCAAGACACTTACTCATAGATCCAGGCCATATGACTGTGGTAATCTTCTTATATTTGTTATCTATGGCCTCCTTCCTTTTCAAATCAACGTGTAGAATTATGCTAATGACCCTGTGGCCTAGCTTCTCTTTAATCTGGCTTTAACAACTGTTACACTGTCTCCCCTCCCCTTACTCCTTCTGCCCTTCAATGAGAAGATACATGCTCCCTTACATAGAACTAAACTCATCTCTGCTCCTCCAGTGCAGGTCTATTATAGCCTTGATCTGACTCTCACAGACTACTGTGAAACCCCATTACAGCCCCAAACAACTGCAACTTCTCCTATTGATAGCCGTCATACAGCTGCATATACAGAATAATAAACTAGTTATGACAATGAGAATAAAGTAATAAAATGACAATAAACATTGGCTCAGCCCTAAAGACCCCAAACAGCACAAACCTTTTTCAGTAAATGGGTTTTTTCATGTAAATTTGTTTAGTAAATCTGCACTTAAAAGCACACAGTAGCAGGAAAATACACAGAGCATGTAGACAGTGGCATCCTGCTGGTGACATAGGGTAGGCATCCCTCTCATACCTGATGTGCACCATTCACAGCACCCCTGCTTTCTTCCATCCATGAGCTCCATGTGCACCCATCCTCACCTGACCAAGGGTCCGAGCTGCAGAAGGTGCAGCAGCAGCACCAGGGGTCTGTCCTTGCTCAGGTCCCTGTGGATAAAGATGAGGCTGAGCTGTACCAGCACACAGGGCAGGAGGCAGAAGAGGAGGGTGAGGGAGTGCCAGGTCCTGTCTCCGGCGGAGCTGTATGTGCTGCTTACATACAAAGCGGTCACCGTCTCTGACACAAACAGGACTACAGACAGCAGCACCGAGCCCGGGAATTTCATGCTGACTGACTGGGCTGCGGGTAAAGAGCACAGAGGCTGACACACCCGGCCGTGCCCTCCCCCAGCAGCCTGCATGTCTGGCCCCATCATCACACTGCAGTGATGCTGCTGCTGCTGGTACAGCTGGGGAGTAGCAGTGAGGTGGATGAGGCCGTCCTCTCACATGCTGCTATGTATGAAGACTGGGCATTGTGACAGTATACAGATATCCCAGGCTGTTCCTCACACATATGTACATAAAGTGATACCACACAGTATACAGCTATCCCAAGCTGTTCCTCACACATATGTACATAAAGTGATACCACACAGTATACAGCTATCCCAAGCTGTTCTTCACACATATGTACATAAAGTGATACCACACAGTGCAACTTGATATCCCGGGCTGTCCCTACAAATAGTACATAAAGTGATACCACACAGTGCACTGATATCCCAAGCTGTTCTTCACACATATGTACATAAAGTGATACCACACAGTGCACTGATATCCCAAGCTGTTCTTCACACATATGTACATAAAGTGATACCACACAGTGCACTGATATTCCCGGCTGTCCCTCACACATATGTACATAAAGTGATACCACACAGTCCACTGATATCCCAGGCTGTCCCTCACACATATGTACATAAAGTGATACCACACAGTGCACTATCCCAGGCTGTCCCTCACACATATGTACATAAAGTGATACCACACAGTGCACTGATATCCCAGGCTGTTCCTCACACATATGTACATAAAGTGATACCACACAGTATACAGCTATCCCAGGCTGTTCCTCACACATATGTAGATAAAGTGATACCACACAGTGCACTGATATCCCAGGATGTCCCTCACACATATGCACATAAAGTGATACCACACAGTGCACTGATATCCCAGGCTGTTCCTCACACATATGTACATAAAGTGATACCACACAGTGCACTGATATCCCAGGCTGTCCCTCACACATATGTGCAACATCCCCCACCGGGGCCTAGCCTTTTCTCAGGGCCTGGAGTCAGCCGGGGCCCGCAGTACCTGAGTGGCTGGCGGTTGCGGCCTAGGCACGCTAGTGTCACGGTGCTTGGTATGGGGAACCGGAGGGCTGTCCTACAGCCTGGCAGGTCTCCAGCAGGGTGGTGTTGGCAAGAAATGATGAGGGAGAGGCTGCTATAGCGGATCTCCCTGGGGCAACCCTTTGGTGTCTAGAGTATGAGTCTCTGTGTAGTGGACAGGGTGCCTGTGATGATGGCAGCTGTAGTAGCAGGGACCAGACGGAGGCAGAGGTTGAACAAAAACAACTTACAGTTCTTTATTGGAACCGACAGGAACCGCAGCAACGTGCCTTTAACAGAATGGTGGAGTGCTGAGTTCCTTGCCAACTTCTCCTTTTTAGAAACATGTTATATCACTTCTACAGTTCCCAAGACGCTCTCAACATTTTTAGCTACACGTAAAACCATCTCTTTTTATGGGTGTGTGATGCAGATGTATTGGTTTCTACTTTTGGGGGGAGCAGAGTGTTACATGCTTGCAGCTATGGCTTATGACCGTTATAATGCCATATGCCATCCCCTTCAATACAGTATCATTCTCAGCAAGAAGGTTTGCATTAAGCTTATATGTGGCTCATGGGTCATTGGGGCCGTCAATGCTCTTATTCACACTGTACTTACATTTACATTGCCTTTCTGCATCAATAAAATTGATCATTTTTTCTGTGATATTCCCCCTTTACTAAAACTGTCATGTTTTGATACCTGGTTCAATGAAGTTGTCATCTTTGTGATCAGTGGCTCAGTTATTGTAGGATCTTTCATACTGACCATGATCTCTTACATAAAGATCATATCTACTATTGCCAATATGAAGTCAAACACTAGCAGGAGGAAGGCTTTCTCTACTTGTGTATCCCACTTCACTGTTGTAACCATATTCTTTGGTTCTGGAATATTCATGTATTTTCGACCAAAATCAAGCTACTCCATGGATCAAGACCGGTTAATCGCTGTGATGTATACAATTATTGCCCCACTACTGAATCCATTCATATACACATTTAGAAATGAAAATGTAAAGATTGCAGTCAGGAGACTGATACATCAAACGATAACGGCTCAGAAATACTAAATGGACTTTTGGACTGGTATTAGCCCCCATGTAAACAAACATGGCCACCGGAGCAGCGCTGGATTCAGCTTCCGGCCGGCCGTGGCCGGGCACGCCTATCCGTCCCTATTCACAGCATTGTGAATGCGAGCCAGAAAGTTGTCAGGTCCCGCCGGAAGCTGAGTCCAGCGCTGCACCGGCGGCCATGTTTGTTTACATCTGATACATCAAACGATAACGGCTCAGAAATACTGAATGGACTTTTGGACTGGTATTAGACTGATAAAGCTGGTGCAGCATAAGACTGTCTGGTTTAAGATTCTCCTGTTAAATTAAACCTAATGCAAGCAATACTACTGAAGCATGGTGGTGGCAAGACTATACTATAGTCAGTCACCCCAGCACCAGAAAAATCTTGAGGCCCCCTTCTGCAGTCTAAAGTTTTCCAGGACATGCCACTAGTGCTTTTTTAAAGTGACAGGTCCTTGGCTGCCTGGGGCTACAGGAGGAGTGGGGAGTTGTGGACAGAGCTGGATTATCATTGGAGCTCCAGCCCTGTACCCTACAATTCTTCCTGTTCAGGGAAACGCAGAGGAAAGATTTAATACTATTCCAAATGTCTCCTCCTTCTTTCTATTCTATTGGTGTCCTCAGGATGGTGAAATGATTAAAAGTCAGGACAGAACAAGGAGCAATAATATACTTCTTTAATGGGTTTTCATTTATTTAAAGGGGTTAACCCTTTACTTCACAATTTTACTCAGTTTTATTGCTGTTTTAGTTCCTATCACACAGTGATGGTCAGTGTAAAATTCCAGGGTGTGGTCAGGGACTCTCTAAGCAGACAAATTATGATCCATCTAGTTCTATGCGCTGACAATGTGGTTAGAGTATCAGGATACATGTTAATATACATTTACATTTAGCCTCTGAACATTGTACTAGTATCTGACACATAGAAAGAGAGATTAGACTGATCAGAGATGATGAGATTCATGAGATACCTATTACACACAATGACACAGTTAGCTCTCCTACATCTCTGCTATTCCACAACACACTAGATCTGTTGTGCCTTCCTCCCCTTTCCCAGATAAAGAACATATCTGTCTGTAGCTTTACACTCCTCACACTGCTGCGGGGAGGAACACAGTGGGGGACATTTTGTATAGCTCTCACCCCAAGTTCTGCTTTCCAACCTATTTATTAGCTGGCGGCACCAGAAAGAATTACTTTTTCTGCCTGCTCTGACTCTGAAAAGGGGCCTGGCTTTAGCAGAGTGTAAACTCACAATTAATATGTGTCAGAGCCATTTTTGAGTGCTGTAAACTGGAAGAAAGTAGACCAAAAGAAATTTAGTCTAACAGGGACACAAAACTGTGCTACTGCACTCAACTTACACTAGTTTACCCAGAAAAACACTCACCTCATTATGATGTCTGCTGTCTGTCCTTCTGGCATTTAATTCCCAACTGCACGAGCTGTCGGACAAGATCAGCCACTATTGCATTGCTGCAGCGGACATTGATCCACTGCAGGGCAGGGTGGTCAGCCTGTTCTCCGTCTGCTAAACAAATTTCTGTAGTGCGGGACAGATTTTGGTCCCAGGGACAGAAAATGGTTTTGGTGCCTGAAATGTATCTCTGCAGCACAACAATATTAAATATGTATCTCCTTCCCGAGAGCAAGTCGGTAACCAGGCCAGTGCAGACACCGACACTATGTAAATGTCCCCCAGGGTCTGTGTATCAGTATTAGAGCTCTGTCCTGGACTGCAGGGGGGCAGGGCTAGAGTGCAGGGAGCAGAGAGAGAGACAGAAACCTCAGCTGCACAACGTCACACAGAAATGAAAGATGGCTGCCCCAACCCTAAGTCAGAAGTTACAGGGTTGTGTCTAGGGGTAACTGGAATCGTGTACACCAGGAATGATAGAGACAGGTTAGACTTATATCTGTGAAATGCTGTATTTTTGTTAATAACAGTGAATTAGAGAATGTGTGTTAACCTGAGTACATTTAAGAAACTTGTCTTTGTGTGAATACCCCTTCAAATTGCCATGTTCGCACTTTACAATAACTAAGTAACACTGGTAACGGGTTTTAACTCTCTTTGCTGAGGGCAGTGAAAAGCCGGCGGCGTGTGTGCACTGCCATATTGGCTTAGATTGGCTCTCCCTGGGGAACGGAAATCTGTATGATTTCTGGGCATTTGTTACAATGACAAATATTATGTTTTTTGAGACTGTTGTTGAAATAAAGAACTGATAATTTATACATTGTGAATGTTTTTTTGGTGCCTAGGCGCTGTGATAGGGATGGTTGGGCATTTGTTGTTTTCTAATTTGTTACGATGTACCTGTGGCACATTCTAACAAATGAGTAGTAAAATCCCTGTATGGCAGTATATGGTAGGATCAATCAGATAACCTAGGGTTAAAGAACCAAGGGGGTCTGAAAAATAGTAAAAAATAAATTAAAAAAATAAAACTAAAAATTCAAATCACCCCCCTTTCTCTAGAATTTATATAAATATAAACAGTAAAAATCATAAACATGTTAGGTAACACCACGTCCTAAAATGTCCAATCCATCTTTATATAATAACAGTTATTCCCCATGTTTAACCCTGCAATGCAATAGTGCCCAAATGTCCGAAACACCATTTTTCCGCCATTTTGCAACATATAAAAAATTTTATGAACATTGATTAAAAGGCCTAGCAATGAAAACATCAAGGGACATTGATCATAGTTTGCCATTTTTTTGCAAAGTTTTTTTGCGCAGTTAGTAAATTTGGCTCTAATTTGTGACTTTTTTGGGTGCAAGCAAAAGTCCGGCACGTAGTGGTTTTGAGTGTCTGCACCTTATCTGACATAGTGAGTGGCTGCTATAACGATGTTTGCATGGCATCTATCACAATTTTGCACACAAAAAGTTGTAAAAATGCACCTGTTCTGAACAGGTGCACTTGAAACAAACTTGACTTTTAATTCCTGAAAACATAGGTTTTTGCTTTCGAAATGAAAAATTACCTCTATGCGACATAAAAAAATATTTGACCGCAGTTTTAAAATGTAAAATTTCTCATGTAATGACTTCATTCTACCAAGAATGTAAATTGACCTTACAATGTCCATAAAAGGTGTTCATTACTTACTGTAATTTATTATATTTCGTTAACGGAAAAACATACATATATAAAAAGGATGAAGGGAGCAGGCAGACAAGCTTTCACAGATATAGGATCTTGCACGGACATATACGCTTTATTATTGAGAGCAGGTTGGAGCTCCTATATTTTTCAATTGCCATTCTTGTATACGAAGCACATACAGTATATCCTCTCTGCTTGTATTGTATTTCATAGTGTTTACCAATAGATAATCTTCATTTTACGGATTGGTAAAATTTATGGTTTGTTTGTCCCATTTTAGAAATTCTATAGACAAATATTATAATATCCAGCCTCTTCAGTTACTAGAACGGAGAAAGTATACATGGAAAAACTACTTCTATGAAGGATCCAACCATTCGTAGTATTTCATGAACACCCCTTTGATTTTAACAGGGTACTGCTCTTTTACATCTGTGATGCTCCAGGTACATGCTCCCAAGTCCCCCCTCTCCTCCAAGAAAATCACAGTTTCTGATCATCTTAATTTAGTAATGTCATTCTAAATTGAAGGTTTGTCTAAATATTTGAATGTTTATTAAAATTATATGTTTCAGCATTTTCCCCACAAAGCACTAAGCTTTTATCCCAATTTAACCCCTTAACAACCAGGCCCTTTTTTGTTTTTACATTTTCATTCTTCTATGCTTGCACAGTAGCTCCCATTCTTCTGCCAGCGACGCAGAGGTCCCTTTATTTATAGGAACCTCCTCAGCTTTAAGTGACTTTGAGAGGTCTAAATAATAGTAAAACCCCATAAATTACCCCATTATAGAAACTACACCCCTCAATGTATGAGAGACCAACTTTAAGAAGTTTGTTAACCCTTTAGATGTATTACAGGGGTTTAAACGAA
Source organism: Engystomops pustulosus (assembly GCA_019512145.1). Lineage (NCBI taxonomy): Eukaryota > Metazoa > Chordata > Amphibia > Anura > Leptodactylidae > Engystomops > Engystomops pustulosus. The sequence goes on along the minus strand of CM033642.1, from coordinate 89,720,462 downwards.
ATGGAGGTGGAATTTACAAATTGTAATTTTTTTGGACAATACATTAATTTTGGTTCAAAAAATAAACATTCACAATGAATTAAATAATGAAAAGCTCCACAAAGTTTTATACCCATTTTCTCCCATATCCCATATGTGTTTGTAAACTGCAAATCTGCTCTGAGTCCGCCATAACAACCTCCTGCGGCAGAGAGTCTCACTGTTCTTACAGTAAAGAACCTTTGTCTATGTTGATGGTAGAATCGCCTCTCCTCCAGGCGTAGAGGATGCCCCCTTGTCCTGGTCTCAGGCCTAGTTATAAAAAGATCTTTGGAGGGATCCTTGTACTGTCCGTTCAGGTATTTGTACATTGTAATGAGGTCTCCCCTCAGTCGTCTTTTTCTAAACTGAATAATCCCAAATTTTGTAATCTGTCAGTGTATTCTAATCCCCCCATTCCCCTAATAATCCTGGTTGCTCTCCTCTGCACCCGTTCCAGCTCTACTATATCCTTTATATACACTGGTGCCCAAAACTGTACACAATATTCCATGTGTGGTCTGACCAGCGATTTGTATAAGGGCAAAACTATGTCTTTATAGTATAATCCTGCATCCCCTTATGGCTATGAATTCTAACACGCCAATGCCCCCACTTCTAAGAACTATTAATCTCTGTGTTCCCACATCTTTGTACTATAAACCCCATTTTCCCCCATGGGCTTCCTCTCTCAGTCTATAGCTGCTGCAATATATCCGTGTGCCCTCTCCATACCTTCTATATACCCGCAGGCCATGTGTGATGTACTAATATGTCACACGTCAGTAAGGGGTTAAAGTTGAAGTCCGTCAGGTTCTGTGCCTGTATAAGCAACTTACTTCTACCCCTGACGTACAGTTACATGTACTTGCGGCTACGGGTTAAAAACCAAAGTAAAAACATGGTAAAAAAAATATACATATTAAGACAGAATTATAAATATACCTGTATTTATATGTGTGTATAGAGAGATAGATATATATATATATATATATATATATATATATATATATATATATATATCATGTTCTTCAATACTTATTTTCATATTTTTTGCAGAGATCTTTACCAAGCCTTGAAAAATAATTAATCCATAATGTTAACAGTTTTGCAAGCATCAATTATTCTAGACAATTTTAAATAATTTCCTTTAAGTCTCGTGTGTTCCATTACTTAGCAGAATAATTAAACCCTGGTGTATTTCTGTATACTACATATAATACAATGATCAACCTCATTCATATGGATACATCCCTCATCTGACAATATACACAAGTATTTGCAGAGACCTGTCTGTGCTACATTTACTTTTTTGTTTGAACATGGCCATCAGTGGAAAAGCACATCAAATATGGACATCACAGTCTGTTCAAAATCTTTTTTTTCCTTTATCTTTTTTTTAATTGTTGCTAATATGTAAAATCATCAGAACCAAATGACTTCTTTGTTTATTGAATTTGATAGAGAAGCATTAGATTTCAGGAATTTTATGGTATGTCTCTATTTATGTGTTTTTTAAAAAAGTTTTCATATTTATTAATTTTTAGATTCTATACATATTTGAAATGTGATTTTTGTTTACAAAAGCACAGTTACCTCCAAAGGCTCCCCCTAAACTAATAATCCACATATACACTATGCACGGCTTAGCTATAAGATGATAGAAGACTTTTCAGGTATACGGAAATAGCAGCTAAAGAACACTTTCACAACTGGGTTCTTAGCAAGAGATAAAGTTCTTAAATCTTACATGACCAGCAGGAATGCACATTCTCATTTATATTGGAGGAGAAATGTGTTAGTTCTGCAATGCCACTAAGCTTAGAGACTCTCATGCAGCCCTCATTCACTGATTAAGGTTGGAGGGCAACTCCTATCACCACCTGCAGGTACTATACATGTAAATGCAGGATCTTTGCATACACCCACTTATCCCAGGTGCCAATACAGTTAAGAATTTCTGTTAGGATGTCATTGACTCATTTATCCCCACTGTTAGAAGGTGCATGCAATTTCTGACCTGGACCCTGGAGCAACTATCTGACCCCCTTCCTTAAGCTAAAAATTGTTGCCCTTAGATCCCCATAAAATCAGAGTTATAAACTTGCCTGGTATCTAGGGATCTGTAGAACGAGTCGAGGGGTGTGGCCTTACGTTATGTTATCAGGGTGACATCATCACAAGTCCTTTAGCCTCTTAACATTAGCAAACTGTACCACACTCATAAATCTGACCATATAAAAATCACAGCAGCCTGCATAGACTTCTACTAAGCAGGAAAGGAGTAGACATTTCATGTCATATGATAGTTTGTGATTTCATGAGATATATTCTTGGTGTACAGTTTGCCGCTGTTAGAAGGTTGAAGGACCTGTCACCCTGGTCACATGACATTACTGCATGCAGAGAATTCATGGGGTGGAGCTGCTAGATTCAGCCCGAGGAGGCCAAGGCCCCCTTAACTTTATATAGACATCCTTGGATACCAGGTAAAATGATAAAGTTGAATATATGGGAATCTGAGAGGAACAGTTTTTAGCTAAAAGAAGAGTGTCAGTTACTAGGAATCTATGGGAACCTGCCACTAGCTGTATTTGTGAAAAATTTGATGACTGGTTCCCTTTAATACAAATTGTAATGCTGTAAAGGATGAAACTTGTGGTTGAACATTTCTGGAATTTAAAAAAACTGATAAAGGTGTCATCATATACTGAAAATTAAGCTCATAGTCAATGCCTTGTAGGACTACCTTTAGCTGCAGTGATAGCTGCAGGTCTGTTAGGCTATTTCTCAGTACAATTGGATGTTTGTGAGCAGAAATTTTTAAGTCAAGCCACAGTTTTTCAATGGGATTTAGGTCTGGACTTAGCCAATAGGTCTCGGCCAATCTAACAGATGGATATTCCGACCATTTAGCAGTTCCTTTTCTGCAGTATTTAGCTGCATCCATTTTCCCACATACTCCAATCAGCTCCCAGTCCCTCCTGAAGCAAAGCATGCTATAAAACATGATGCTGCTGCTACCACCATGCTTCACATAGCAGTTGTATGTTTAGGATGATTTGTAGTGTTTGCTTTGCTCCGCACATTGGATTTGGTATTTAGGTCAAAACAACACCTCACAAAAAAAATTAAATATGAATAAAAACATTTAAAGGAAAACAACCATGCATAAAAAAACTACAAATACTCCCCCCAATCGCGTTAATCCCCGTGCTGTCCATTGCTAGTCTTGACATGCCTGGATTTCACACTTCTCGTGAATGGGTGAGGTGCATAATTAGCAGCCCAGAGTGGAAGACATCTTGTTTGTTTGTTTTCTAGGTGATCCCGATGTGTCAAGACTAGTGTAGAATTTGGTGTTTTTTTGCTGTTTTTTGCATGGTTGATTTCATTTAAGTTTGTGGCTTTGATGTTTAAAATAAGGAAAAGTTAATGAAATGAAAACCTTTGCAATTCATTGTAAGTTAGTAACTAGAGATGAGCGAGTATACTCGTCCGAGCTTGATGCTCGTTCGAGTATTAAGGTACTCGAAACGGCTCGTTGCTCGGACGAGTATTTCCCCTGTTCGAGATCGAGCATTTAATTAAAAAAACACAGTGAAGAACAATGAAGAATAGAATAAAAACAGTGACCACAGGATCATTTAAGTGAAAAACACAGTGAAGAACACAGTGAAGAATAGATTACAGATGTTCGGCACATCTGCTTACTTGTCGGAAGATACGCGCGGAACGGCAGCAGGGAGACATCAAGCAGCAGGGAGACATCAAGCAGCACGGGGAGACATCGGGCAGCGGGGAGACATCGGGCAGACCTGCAGGTTCTGCCCCCCAGTCAATATCTGGGTAATTGAAGTCCCCCATGATAAGTACTTCACCATGCTTTGAAGCCGCATCCATTTCACTTATCAGCATTTCCTCTGCTGCCTCCATTATATTTGGAGCCTTATAACAAACCCCTAGGTTGATTGTCCCTTGAAAGTTATGGTTTTGTTAACCCCTACGGGACTCACCCTCCTTTGACCTTAAGGACGCGGTCCCGTTTTTCAAATCTGCCCTGTGTCACTATTGGAACGATATATCCAGGGGATTTTGAGATTGTTTTCTCGTGACACATTGTACTTCAAATTAGTTTAAAAATTTGGATGATATCTTTTGTGTTTATGCTTTATGTTGGCATGGTTTTTTAAGATTCCACATATTTTACTAGAATGTTATGAGGGTCAGATTTTGGTTGCCATTTTTAAAATTTTTGGGAAAATCACCAAAACTAATATTTAGATCAGTGGTTCTCAACCTTTCTAATGCTCTGACCCCGCAGTACAGTTCCTCATGTTGCGGTGACCCCAAACCATGTACAAGAATATAGCTGTGCATTCAAGAATACCAGAAATTTTGATGAACTGAAACACATTTGCTAGACATAATGATCAAAAGTTTCTCCTAAATGTTGTAAAAATCATATTTGTAGTTACAAAAAGCTTTTAGTAGAGGCAACTTACTTTTTCTAGTTCACATTAGATGTTTAGTTAATTTTATCAGTAAAATTTATAATAGGCAACATTTTATTAGTGAACAATACCAAATCAATGTCAAAGGGTTCACTTACATTTAAATGTTATGGACAATAATGCTAATGCTATGTAATTTCTGCCTTCTCAATGATCACATTAGTCAAGTGGCTTTTGAGACAAAGCTTTGGTTCAATAGCAACCTAATTTATCAATGCAGAACACTTCAGTCATTTCTCCTAAGCTGCATCCAGCTTTTCATAGGCTATGAGGAAGAACCACATTTATTGATGAAATATTAAAGCAGACAAAGCAACTTGACACTGGGTTATTTGTTCAAATATGACTGATGCATTTTAATAGCAAACTAAGAATTGGGATTTTTGTGATGGTGGCCCTTTATATAAATAAATCTTGTACATACTATCATAAAGTAATTAATAGTTGCAGTCTGTAGCCAGTGATGTTACAGGTAATCTTCATGAATCTGGTGCTCTCTGCACTGCTCTTACACCTTTAACATATTGGCATGCAACACATTTCAGTGGAGAAATTTGTGTTGCATGAAGAATAGTGCAGCCATGACACAAATGTGGCGTGGACACTTATTAAATACCTGTGGAAGCAGTTTGCACTCAAAAAAATGTGCAAAGTCCACCGGAAACTGGCGCCTTAGTAGATGTGGGCAGAAGTGTTTTGATAGGCTTCCATTATAATCAGTGTTTAAGTGCTACTGTGTGCCCCCTCTGTCATTTTCTGCTATTCTTTTAGCTTCATAGGACCCTGTTATTACAAAAAAAGGTTTTTGAAAATTATGCACATGAACCTGAGGTCTGTAGATGTCAATACTAGTAACCTAAGTGTGTCTTATTCATTAATTATTGTACCTGAAAAGGGTTTTTCAGCCCAAAATGCATTCAATTTGCATTGAGTTTTGGGTTTTATTATATTGTACAGTATTGTCTTGTTTTAAGGTGTTATTCAGTCCACAAGTTAATCAATCTAAAACATACCAAATAATCAAATCTATTTCCTTATTTCTTTTTTTAATCACCAAGAATGAATAACGCAAAACAAAACCATTGTACCAAATATTTATTTGTACAAATTACATTTTTCCATGTGTCTCATAGTTTTATCCACAGAGTAAAACATTTTATGAGTAACATAAATAAGGTAGAGAAAACTCAAAAACCATCAAATATACAAAAATAAAATGACGTATAGGAAATTAATGTACAAAAGTCTTAGCAATAGATTACTTCAAATTTAATTAAACATACTGTAAGTAGTTAACAAATACACAATATACTAAGGCGATCCCAATCTACTTTTGCACTATTACAACAAGCACAACAATTTCTAATATACCTTCACATTTTACCAATCCATTTTGGAAACCAAATGTTATACCACATTACATTACAAAATGTTTAAACAATTGTAAAACAAAAAAACAGAACCTTACAGAAATAAAGACAATTAAACTGGCTTTTATGCAGGATAAAAATGATTATAATGAGCATAATATACCCAACAGTAATATATCCAGCCTTTTTAGCACTGATACTCTGAACATTGTTGAGCTTAGTGATAGGATGACTTGGTTGGATGAATGTATGGCACATCAGAGCTGAAAGAAACCAAGTAAAAAATGTGGTGGCCACCAAGGCTATGATGTGGTGGAAGATTTAAATCAACCATTTCAGATATGTTGTCAAGCAGTTAGAAACTTTCTAGATCTTTCATGGCCCAGTGTGGTGTCATCATCCAGGAAATCAATTTCGAATTGAGATGTATATTGTTTATATAAAGTCAAAAAGTGGAAGGATTTAGCCCTGAAGTCAAGTTCTTCCTGATCTCAGAATGATACATTGATGTAGTTGACACCCTTGGTTGCAGGGACATCACTAACCAGCTGGTAGATTTCCTTTAACTACCTTCCGGAAGTAGGACGTAATTGTACGGCACATGCCAAGTTAACTTCCCGACCTGTGCTTTACTATTACGTCCCGCTTCTGGCATTGGCTCCCATGTGGAGGCAGAAGCTGTGTGTCATTGTATATTACAATGGACACCCGCCTGTAACACCCACGACTGTAGATTCCTCCAATCGTGGGTGTTAACCCCATACACTGTGGCATTTAAGGGGCTTCCTATGTGGATCAGATGCACCTAATTTTCTAAACGTCATAACATTCTACAAAAATGAGAAGACATAAAAAACTATGTCAATATAAAGCATACATAAAAACTTTTGCCTAACTCTGCACTAAGCCAAAATAAGCAATTTTCTAATTTATGCTCATTAGCAATCTGCAGCCGTTTGTCAGCTAACAGGCTGGAAGCAAGCAGTACCTTACCTCTCTGACTGTCTTTGTGTGGGTTGGTTGTAACGGAGGAGAGGAGGGTGGGGAGAGGGGTTATTAGCACATACACATTCCTGATCAGTAAAAGCTCCAGGCAGATCCAGGGCCCTGCCGTGATGTCACTAACATGTGACTGATAACATGCTTTAGGTCATCCAATTACATACCAGGAATGGTATGTAGCAGAGCGGTTTGTGTTTGAAAGTTTGGATATAATAGAAATGTGTGTGTATTAAAGTGTGAATACACAAATGAAGCCAGAGCTCAGGTTCACTTTAATTTCTAATGAATCAGACCCTGCACACACAGCACTAAATAGTAGTAAGTATTGCTGTCCAGAGTAAACACAATACTCAAGGTGTATTAATAATGCTGGACGTAACTTTCAGTAATGTCCATTATTGGAAGCTCATACTGTATATAAATTCAGTCCTTCCATAAACACAGTTATCTTAAAAGAGAACCTGTCAGGTCGATTTGGGACCCTAAATCAATCCATACGGACCTGTGGTTTAGGGTCACCACAGCATCTGCATCCTCCAACTAAGGCTTGTTGCCCTTGTAATGTTTTTGGTTTTGCACTAACTCTTCTTGATGGAAGATGCCAGGGCAAGGGAGGCATAATTCAATTGTTCTAAAAAAAGCCACATGTATGACTCATGCATGCATCTCAATTAGGGATCAGGAAGTTTTCAAGTTACAGGCAGTCCCCAGGTTACATACAGGATAGGTCCCATAGGTTTGTTCTTAAGTTGAATTTGTATGGAGGTCAAAACTGTATATTATATAAATATAATAGTTACAGACAAAAGACAATTGGAGTTAATCCAAAACGTACTCCTTCCCTTAAACCTAAGTCACACTTATGACACTGCACACACTTGGGATCAGTGCACACTCGCTGCCAAGCTCATACACTCGCTTTGCTAATGCTTTTTTTTAAAGTTATCGGCCACAAAAATCTGCAGAGCTCACTGCACAAGATCTGGCAAGATATGATAGATTATATAAGATCCGGCCCGATTTATGGAAGTGTATACTCCAGAGATGCAGATATCGATAGATGAGTCCCTGGTACATTTCAAAGGGAGACTTCAGTTCCGCCATGTAACGGGTCACACAGACAACAGAACTAAAAGCCCCTATAGGAAGAGTCAGGAGGGAGGAGTCTGTGGACCAGTGGACCATCTGGACCACCACAGGAGATGGTATGAGGCCTGCGGTGGCAGCCAAGGTACAGGGAAGTGCAGGAAACAGTCCAAGCCTGGGATGACAGCAGCAACACAGAGGACTGCAGACACTGCTGGACTGGAACCCTGGGAGGAACAGCAAGAAGCACGGAGGCAAACTGAAGACTTGACACAGGATGGCAGGAGCACAATCATACGTCATTCGGCAAAGAGGCAACCCCCCCCCAATTGATTTATTCTCAATCCATGATCAATTAATGATCAAACTTTTGAAAAATATCTCTATATAATTGTCTTTTCATGTTCCATAGTATGGGGGGGGGTGGGTTTTAAATTGACTTGATTAGATTTTACTTTGCTTTAAAAAGTTGGATATTGGATATTTCTTATTTGAAAAACCATTTCTTTTAAATATGGACACTAAAATGGACTATAAACTGTGAGACTTTAGAAAAGAAACCTCAAAATTGTAGACGCATAGCTCAAACAAAAAATGCAAATAATTATCAAGGATTTCACTGCACTATACATTTGCCTGCTATGGCTAAATATTGAGTGGGTACAGAGAGTGCAGTTGCATCCTGGCCCAGTAGCCTTAGGGGGTTTAAATGTGTCATTTCCCAATAAGAAGAGAATAAATAAACTGAATATTTTATAGCTAGGGTAAAAAAAAAAAAAAAAAAAAAAAAAAAAAAAAAAAAAAAAAAAAAAAAAAAAAAAAAAAAAAAAAAAAAAAAAAAAAAAAAAATAGTAAGATTTTCACGATTTTCCTAGTAATGTAAAGGCTCTGTTTAACAGGGTTCTTAGCTCAAAGTCATAAATATGGTGGTTGACTATTAGGTCTAGAAAAGACTGCATGTTTGGTTTCGAGCATAACTTGTTCTAAAAACATGGAATTGTGCTAAGAATAAGTAGAAATAAACAGAGGTCACAAGTCTCAATCAGAACTTGGACGCGACCCAGAATTTTCCAGGAAAATAGAATCCACATCTAGATTTAAGACTGGAACCGGCTGAACAGTAGCCTCAGACACCAGAAACGATAACCTATTAGATTCTCTTATGAAATATCAACGGAGTCACTATATATTTCACTTTGTGATTATCTTAATATCAGTACTTAAAATTCAACACAACACCTGAAAAAGACGCTGGAGAAGAAGACTCTTGTTTTTTCAATACTATCCAGACATTTAAATCGAACCAGTCCATTAGCAATTGCCTTATATTCCTATAAGAATATTGTCACGCAGCATAACACCTTCTAGTAATTGTTTTCCTTCATGTCCAGGTGGTGGCATCATCCAAAAATCAACTTTGAAGTGAGAGTAAATTGAATTTTGTACAGTCAAGGAGCAAGAGAGTTAACACTGAAGATATCTGTTTTCAGAGTTAAGTCTCCCTGACTTTAAGCAACCATTATACTCCTTCAAAGTAGGGGCCGTGGAGGGGGGTGGGTACGGCCAGCCGAACCGAGGGAGTGGCCTACGCTCGCTTCTGCGGCAACTTGTCATATGTGAAAAGTCACCGGCTCTTTTTTTTCTATGCCTGGCACAGAATATCGCTGGCGCAGCCGCCTGCCCAATACATCAAGAGACCGAAGCCTCTGATATATGCCGCTGCGAAAATGCGCGGCAGGGCACACGATCGTGCCATGGTGATACTTATTCCCCTGTTGTTGTGTAGAAATATAAGGAGGATTAAATTTGTATGAGGGAGATTTATGCATTAGCGACTCCTTGGTACAGATCTATGTCTGTCTTTTGGAGTCCCTGACGTCTGATTCATTAAAGTGGTTTTGGGCCCTTTATTAAAGTTTCTTATGCTATGATATGTGTCTGTGATTTTTCTTCAAGGTGCACAAAATGCACCAAAGGTTGAGCACATGTAAAACACCAGCAGGGGGTAGGAGTGACTTTGCGATTTTTGTCACTGTTTAAAAGAATGCAAGTCATATCTGGCTTTGCAGGGCGTAGAACTCGCAGTATTCTATGTTTTAAGCCAGTATAGTGAGTGGCTTGAAAAGCATCTTTTGAGCAATTTAAGTCACACAGCCCTCTATGCACTTTTTAGCAACTTTTATATACGCAACAAGCCCAGCAAAAATAATGATAAATCTCCCCTATGTTTATATATTGTATGACTTTGTATCACCATACGTATTAGTGTATAAATGTACATTGAGTACATAAATGTGTGCGTATTGGTTTTAGAATGTGTGTATGTTTGTACGAATATATATAAGTGAGTGTATGAGTATAAACTTTATGTTTTTGTATTACTGATTAATGTATGTATCTATGAGTGTGATTGTATAAACCATGTTTATGCAAATATGTATATATTTTTTTAAAGGGAAGGGGGGGGGGGATCCCATGCAGAATCTTCATGGGGCTCATCCTCTCCAGTTTATGCCCTGACTGGTAGTGGAAAACCTTGACAAACGTTTTTTGCATCTTTACTCCCTAAGGAGAACACCTACTGTCTGACACTGGTAGTGTTTACTATGTCAATTTCCTGCTGACAGGTTCCCTTAAGTTGAACATAGCTACAGAAAAGCACAGGTCTACAGCTGGCTATGATACCATATTATAAGCAGCAAACAATCTATAGAACATTCTTTCATTAGAGAAAACCTACAACCGGTAAATGACTGCAGTACATACATAAAACGACTGGAACGCGTACAGTTTACAGAATATTTCTCCAAACACATTGGCATTGCATTATTCCAGATCTTCAATGAACAAGATACAAATTTTTTTACATTTACTGCACCAGTACATTCTTCCCACAATAAAAGCATACTGTACGCATATGTTTATCAAGGCGCTGGCACTCAACTATATCTTCAGTGTTCCCTGGAAATGGAAGCAGAAATAACACACTATCATTTAAATAGATAATCTGTCTAAAGTTTAGGGAAAAGAACACAATTTATTTTATCTTTTTTTTTGCTTTTAGCTTGTCTAATAGATAATGTAAGAAACTCATTATTGTGTCTCGCCAGTTTTGCTTAATCTCCTTGTCCCTGCCGTTCTAATTCTCGAATCTGCATCCACTACGCGTGTCAGGTGGAGTACTGGGCGGAGTGTGGTGGGCAGAGGCAGTGGTGGTAACGCTCTGCCCGTCAACCAAGTTTTAAGACTGGAGTTATAAACGCCATCCTATGAGTCTCCCCTTATTTTTTATTTTTTTTTCCTGAAGGGTGATATTTATTGCATTATTTGACTATAGACAATATCATTAGATCCTGACTTCCCATGAAATATTATGCATCGCTTGTAATATTCACAATGAGATTTCATGACCGTGTTGGGCTAATATTACCCTATCCAATGCTAAGTGACTTACAGTGACATACAATACGTATCAGAAATCAAAGCCAGGGCACAGCAATCTCTTCAGGTATAGAAATGTTTATGGTCACCAAGTAATTTGTGTGGAAATGAGTTTTGCTGAGTTGTAGGTATAAGAATGATCAACCTCTTTTTAATTGCTGATACAGCTAGAGTGAAAAGAAACCTACTCCTTTTTCCAATTGTAATTAGAAGTAAGGATTCCTATCCAGAAGCTTGAGATACTGTAGAAAGATTGCTCTCTTTTTGTGTGTTTTCCTGATTAACATCTGCTGATTGAGACCATTATGACTGGAACTGACTCAATTTTTACTGAGCATTCTCACTGTTTGGTTTTTAAAGGTGGTGCAATAAAGTGTAATTCTGCCTTCTCAATCCTGAACTCAGGGGATTAATGTAATTCTGTTTCTATAATTTGCTTGAGTTAGATATTTCAGAGGGGAGTATACACAATGCATTACAGCACAGGTAAATAAGAAAAGTACGGTAGTAAATAATAAACCCTTCTTTAGCTTGCTGAAGGGAACTTTTTAACTAATAAAATTGGATAGTGAATATACAAAGTATTTTTACTAATCATTAATGAATGTATATTCTATCTTACGTGCATGACTATTGAAAACAACCCTTGTGTGCGGTACATAACATGCAGCACCATACATATTTTTTAAGGTATTGTATCAAGTTTACTGTTCCCCCATTTCCACAGAAAGGGGATAGCACTCTCATACGTAGAGTCTGACTTCTTAAGGACCCTTATTGCCCATGAGAACAGAACCCCACCCCTAAGATAACATGGAATCCCATTCTCACATAATAGATGGTGCGTCAGTTGAGCATGTGTCCTGGATGGCTGGGAAGGCCATGCTTTGTGTCCATCTTCTTAATAAGCGCATGACACATGTTTAACCTGTCCTTCCTCATAAGTGCTTCAGTTTTTTGTTTGGTGGGGGCCTACTCTTGGATTGTGGATTTCTAGTAGTCTTTGTATTGGGATGAAACAACTCTAGAATTTTGTACAATCCATTTCAGCGAGAGGTTTTCTATAATGAAGATAGTGTCCATTGGCAGTAAGGGAGTCATATATCCTACTAATGATCTATTGAAACAGTGGTTTCCTATTTTCTGAAAAAAGTTGTCTGTGCTGGAAAAATTATGATTTTTCCTGCAGAAAATTGTTACCTGTTTATTATTTTCATGACAGAATATTTACTGCAGGTATACTAAAGGGACAGAGTTAGGGTAGAACAAAAAGAACATATAACCCTACTCAAGCCCTCAAAAGCCATGCCGGCTTTAATGGGTCAACCTATGTTGTGTCTCAGTAACTGGATGACGCCCTCCAATACCAAAGTGAAAAAAACAAAAGTATAAACGACAAAGAAGAATAGCAGCAAGATGGGTCCACAACAGAGATAAGCAACCAAGCACAGAGTCACTAAGGCAGAAGAAAGTCTGAAACAGTAGCAAAGATTGGAAACCAGAAATTCAGCAAACAGTGTCCTGTCTCCCAGCAAAGAGGCAGACAAGATAAACAAAAACTGGACCTGACTGAATATTAAAAAACACACGTATAGTAGACCAGAATCTCTGCTCTTAATCGCTGTGTTTAGTCATAATACCGTTGCTATACCATGCAAATATTTTAGGGTGTGATGCAATCAACTCAATATGGCTTTGCATGTTCCACAGGAAAAGTAAAATGAAATAGAGATACAAACTCAGTGTCTCCTAGGCGGATCACCACAGAACGAGGATGAGCTGGCACCGATGTTCCAGTATCCACCCTCTTATGGAGAAGCCAACCGACCCTGCATCTAATGGAGTAATTGAGCATGAAGATTCTTGTCCACGTTCTTTTCGTTCCAGGCCTTCATTAATCGTTGCCACTTTGCACACTACCAACAAACTGCACCTCTACAGGTGAGCTGCACGTATGCAATTTGCACTATTTTGATTAATCTGGGCCTATGCCATTCCAGAATAAGAATTTTGGATTAAACCCATAATTACAGAGAATGCAGGACCTTGATGGAGGAGTTGGTTATTGAAAGTGGATCTTTTCTACTTGCGCCAGGGTGCTAGATATCAGTCTCAGATCTGACCATCATAAGCATCAAACTGTCAGAGAGAGGCACATAGGCTATGATAGTTTTTCTGTAACACATCTCACACATTAATTCTACTAATACATAGCACAACCCACTTTTCGCTTGCCCTTTTAAAAAATTTTGTGTATTCATTGTGACGTTTTTTTACCTAGTCAAATCTCCAAGTTTCACCTCATCTAGATTTTGGCAATGTTCCCTGAGTTATCCCTAAAATACACATGTGAAAGTTGCAACTTTGATAAAAAGTTGGCAAAAAAATGCACATTTTGACGCAATCTACCACTCCCCTGACCATGCATAGAAATCACTTGTAGAGTTGATTGTCGACTTTTTGTTTTAAAAAAGTGCTAATTCACAAAGACCAAATGCCTGTATCATAAAAAAACTGCTAAACTCATCTGATCGACAGAAAAAAAAAAAAAAAACTGAAAATGCCAGACTTAGAGTCAATGGCCCAATGTTATTTAATTGTGATGCAAATCGCCAATGTTCCGCAACACATGTAAATACAAACACAATGTAAACATAATGTAATGTAAACCTGATGTAAATGGAAATGCGTTTAAAATACAAATGTAACCATGATGTAAACACAATGTAAATGCAACCATGACACAATGCCTGGGGAATGCACACACAATGTAAATCTAGATTTAATCCCAACGCAATGTAAACAAATAGTGATAACGCATTGCAGTGTTCTGCCATTGTAATGTAAAAGTAGACCACATGTAAATATGCAATGTAACCGTGATGTAAGCACAACACAAAATGTAAAATCAGTGGAAATGTCAAATGTGTGTAAATACGATGTTAGCAAAAAACAGATGTAAACCGTGATTAAAGGCATTGCAATGTAAACACTGTGGGTCCATTTGACTACGGCCCGATTCTCATTTTTCCCCGCGACGTGTTACCGAATATTTCCGATTTGCTCTGATTTCCTCTGAATTGCCTGGGTTTTTGGTGCACGCGATTGGATTGTGGCGCATCGCACTGGCATGCACGCGACGGAAAGGGGGGGGGGGCGTGGCAACGAAAACCCGACGATTCGGAAAAACCGCCCGCATTTAAAAAAAACTGTGTCGCGAAACTTGCACTTCCTTCAACCAGGTATAGGCCCGATGATTTCAGGCATTCCAGCGGGCCTCGGGGAAATCTCAGCGGCAGCAGCGCCATCTGCTGACGGTGGGAGGACTTCCTTAGTGAAGTGAAGACACCGAATCCACGCAGAGAACGCTCCGCTTTATCGCGAATGGACCTGGTTAAGTAAATCTGCCCCAATGTCGTGCCCCTTCAATGGAAATCTTATGTGAATGCAATGCTATGTAAATGCAATTGCAAGGTATGATGCGGCACAAGTTGATTAAACATGATGTGACTGTGAATGTTAGTAAACGCCATTGTGATGTGAACCCAATGTTACCCAAATTGTAAGTTAAAATAATTAAATTCAAATGCAATTGCAACGTTAGCGAAAATTTGGTAACTGTGATGTGATGCAAAGTGATTGCAATGTAAACGGTGTGAACCAAACTCATATAAATATAATGTTATCGCACATCAATTTAAATTCTAACGTCATGCAAGTGTAAATGTGGATGCAAGCATTGTATAAACCCAAATCGAATTTAACACGATTTAGACACAAACAGATGTAAACGCCAAAGGAAGCAATGTAAACACATGTATGTAGAACTGATATGATTGCAAAGACAATGGCATAATTTATCAAAACTAGTGCGGTCTGTACCGTGTGCAGTTTGCCGTGGGAGTGTGGCAGGGTGCGCCAGATTCATCAAAACTGGTGCATATTCACATAGCTCCCAACCGTCCCGATTTTGACGGGACTTTCCCGTTTTTCTTACCTCTACCCCGTGTCACGGGCATCTATGAATTGTCACGGATTTTTCCTCCCCAGGTCCCGTTTTGTCCCGTCCTGTTCTGCATAGTAAATTCTTGAAAGTTTTGAACTCCCAGGACAGAAGGCTTCTAAGACATCGGAGGGACCTTTTCAGAGAAGTGTCGGGCTTAGCGGAGAGAGCCGAGACCACGTCATCATCTTCAGATCAGCATCTGTCCCATATATGGTCCCTGCATCTCCTAGGGGTTCCCCAGAGCAGACATCGGGCCGTGTGGGAAGGATCCTTTCAGAGAAGTGTCGGCTTAGCAGAGAGAGCAGGGACCACGTCATCAGCTTCATATCAGCATCTGTCCATATATGGTCACTGCATCTCCTAGGATTCCCCACGAGGCCAGACATCGGGCATGGAATCCTTTTCAGAGAAGTTGTCGTCTTAGCAAGAGAGCAGGGACGCACGTATCAGGTCTGATCACATCTGTCCATATATGGGTCTCCAGTGCTTCCCAGACACAAGTTTTTTCGATTTATATAATTAAATTACATAAAAGTTTTGGCCAGGCTGAGATTCGAACTGGGACCTTGTTGCACCATAAGACAGGAAGCTTAACTAACTGAGGCTATAAGCCCCAGTGATACCGAGCTGATGAATTTTCTGGTAACTAAACATGTTACTGCCATTTACATTATTAATTGTAATTATTGAGACTATTATTATTATTATTATTATTATTATTAATTTTAATATTTTTATTATTATGGAAGATGATTTTAATAATATAAAAATATAATAATAATAATCATCATCATCATCTCCATAATAATATAATAGTCTCAATATTAACAATAATCTCTGAGAAGATCCCCCTTCCCGATATACCAAGGCCTTTAAATCTTGTCACAGTGTAACATAGTCATAGTTTTCTTAGTTACAAAATTCTCCACCTTCTTAATCACTAATATTAATAGCTCAGTTGGGTTGGGGCACAGTGTCTTATTGTACATCGACACTGCAGGTTTCTGGGTTCAAATCCCAATGAGGATAAGTTTTTTTTTTTTATTGAGATGAATTTTTATTATTATAATATGTCTAAAATTTGGGCGTGGCCAGTGAGTGATTGGGGGTGGTGTTAGGCTTTTGTCCCTCTCTTCCCTTTCACAAATGTTGGGAGGTATGCAATTCATCAATTAATCTGGTCCGTCCGCACTATTCTGAATTGGTGCACAATCTTTTATGGTTGCACTTTGGTCATGCTGCAGAACTGTGGCAGCGACATAATTTGGAGGTTGTCATAAAAAAAATGTTGTCGAAAACTCCTAACTAGCACTAACACGCCCTTTAGGTGCTCACTCTTTCTGGTTGTTGGTCACAGTGTCACACACTTATAATTACATGGACAAGCAGTTTACATGTCCCTTTTCAGTGGCAAAGTCAGCAGAAACTGGTGCAAACCCTTGATAATGTGGCTCACGTAAACGAAACGCATTGCTAACACAAATGCGGAGCACTGACACATCATTTACCTGTAAGAGGATAGGGTATGGTGCACTCTTCCAATTCAGTCATAAGCTAAGTGTGTATTCACACAGGCAAATAAGCTACAATAAAGATTACAAAATGACATCTCCTCAGATAGACACCATACCACGACGATGCTTGCACTATGTTACACCAGATTTTAGTTTGTACTGTACTATATTGAATGACAATCGCAGGCAAGACGCTTCCACAAAGCACTATACTGCAGTATTCAGTGCTATCATTCATAGTAGCATAGTAATAAGGCTGGAAGGCGACGCACGCAAGTCCATCAAGTCCAACTCAAGAATTAATAAATGTTTTATCCCCAATAACCCGTGATATTTTTGCTCTCCCAGAAGATTCACCAGGCCTCCTGTGATATGTACATAGAGTCGGCATAACACCTCCGCGGTCGAGAGGTCCATCAGTCCCTGCTTCTCTTCACAGTAAAGAACCTTTGTCTATGGTGATGGTAAAATTCGCCTCTCCTTAGGCGTAGAGATGCCCTTTCACGGTCACAGGCCTATAGTAAAAAGACTTTGGAGAGATTCCTTGTACTGTCCCTTAGTGTATTTGCTACATGTAATGGAGTGGGTCTCCCTGCCAGTCGTGCTTTATTTCTAAAACTGAATAATCCCAGAATTTTGTAACTGTCAGTGTATCTAATCCCCCCATTCCCTAATAATCGGTTGCGCTCCTGCCACCCGTTCCAGCTCTAGAATCCTGTGTATAACAATGTGCCACAATGTACCAATATTCCATGTGTGGTCTGACCAGAGGATTGTATACAGGGCAAAAAAACTATGTCTTTTTTATCATGAGAATCATTCTCTCTTGATACATCCCATGCTTATATTTGCTTTAGCAGCAGCGCGCCTGGCTCTGGTCACTCATAAGTTTTACCACCACCAATTATCGCCCAAGTCCTTTTCAGCTTCCGTTTACTAAGAATTGACCGTTTCAACATAAATTATATTTTTGTTTCCATGGGTCCCAAGTGCAATACTTACTTTATCTACATTGAACCGCATCAACCATTCTTTGCCATCCCTCAAGCTTCCCCACAAATCCTCCTGTAATGCTAAACGTATCGACCCAGTATTTATTAACTTTACACAGCTTAGTATCATCTGCAAATTATTGAAAAACTTGGGGACTGTGTAAACCCACTACAAGTCTAATAATAAAATATTAAAAAGAAGGGGCCCAACATACTGACCCACTGTGCAGCTCCACTGCCGTAACCATCACCAAATCTGAGAAGTGCCATTGAAGTGACCACCCTGTTTTCTACACTATAAGCCAAATTACTTACCCAGAACACAGATTTTCTCCTTTCCACAGCTCTCATTTTAAAAACCTAATTGTGCACTGGGTTGTCCAATCCCTTTGAGAAGTCCAATATATACAACATCCACAGCGTCCCACCAGATCCAGTCTTGAACTTACCTCCTGTGTAGGGAAACCGATAGTCAGATGACTATGGGTCATATGATGACCCAGTTGACGCTGGGGATACGTTCCTCATGAAGACCAGGATAGCAATCTAAGATACCCGGCGTAAATTATGGTTGTGCGACGAGGGGTAGGAAAGATAGCCGAGGATAGCGGGGCGAACTAAATAGAAACCTACATAGTATCTTCCACCAGAGCAGTTAACTTAGCGGGTCTGTAGGTGTTCCAGGATGTCGTATTGGAGATAACCTATTTTTGTATATTAGGGTACCACATTTGCTTGCGCAACTTCCGTGTGGAAAATAACCAGTCCTCAGGGAATCATTCAAATTTAAAAATAACGGTCTGTCTATCACCGGTTACATAAGGTTCATGCAGAGAACCCGGGGAGGTTGCATCTGGCCCCCGGTATTTATATTCTTAGTGGATTTGCGAGCGTGCGCCCGTACCTCGTCTCAGGGGGTTAAATGTGACAGTTAATAAAGAATTACATATTCCTCACTTGTGGTCCTTCCACCAGGGGATTTTCCTGGGTAAAGACAGGTTGGAAGGCGGACATTCAGTAGATTGGACCTTCCTCGTCTCCTTCCACCAGACCCCATGGTTATTTTCTAAGGGGAACCACCACTCTCTGGGTTTTTAGTTTCTTTATCATTGTAACTTGAAAAATAATGTTGGATTATTTTTGCTCTCCCGGCAAATTTCTACTCAGTCCATATTTTTGCGACTTTTAATACTGCTTTGTTTACAGATATTTATTTTTCTCTCTATAATCCTGTAACACCTCGCTACCTTCAGTTTAGCACCTTAACGCTTATCTTTCTCGCTTATTGCTTTCCTACAAGACTAGTTAGCCCCACATAGGCTTTTTCTTGTTCTTGTTATGTCGTTTCTTCCAATAAGGTATGTGTTCTCACGAAGTTTTCAGAATATGATGAAAAAAGAAAAGTCCATTATTGTTGGGGGCTTTTGTCCTTGGAGAGCATTAGCCCAGTGCCATGCCTTTAAGGTCTTCCTTAGTTGCTGAAAATTTGCCTCACTGAATTTAGAGTGTTGGTTGCCCCTTCAACTAACGCTCTAGTAAGCGTAATACAAAATCAATGAGTATTATGATCACTAATTCCCCAGGTCTCCCCCAACCTGTAGTTTTTATATCCTATCATGGTCTGTTGGTAAGGATTAAGTCCAGCAGTGCCCCCCTCTTGTGCTCCAGGACTTGTGTGCGCACAGTAATTGTCTTTGGTGTGTTTGAACAAACTCAACCTTGCGTACCTTGAAGACCTGCATGTTTCTGCCCCCAGTCAATATCTGGTATTGAAGTCCCCTGAAAGTACTTCACCATGCTTTGAAGCCGCTTCCATTTCACTTATCAGCATTTCTCTGCTGCCTCCATTATATTTGGAGCCTTATAACAAACCCTAGTAATATTTTATTTTTATTTTTCCCTCCTCTTATCTCACCCATAGGGACTCCACATTTGCTTACTGATGTCATCCGCGCAGACGGCTTGAGGCAAAATCACATATAACAAACCCCTCCCCTTTTTTATTTATACGATCCTTTTCTAAAAAGACTTAACCATCTATAGTAACGCCCAGTCATAGCTACTGTCCAGCCATGTCTCGCTGATACCCACATATCATATTTCCGTTCCAACATCAAGATTCCATTTCCTCTTTGTTTGTGAGGGCTTCTGGCATTTGTGTACATCCACTTTATCATGGTTTTCCCTGTCCGTATTCCTTTTGTCTTATTCCCAATCTCATTCCAGCCCCCCTTCCTCCCCCATGGACTATGACCTTCCCAGCTCTCTTTGTACACGTTATTTGCCCTGCACAGGTGTAATTGCCCTCCCCCAGGTCCTAGTTTAAACACTCCTCCAACCTTCTAGCCATTTTTTCCCCTAAAACAGCGTCCCCCTCCCCATTGTGTGCAAGCCCATCCTACTGTAGAGCCTTTAGCCCACAGAAAAGTCATCCCAGTTCTCCTGAACCCAAAACCCTCCTTCCTACACCAACTTTTGAGCCACTTATTTACCTCCTGATCTCCCCGCTGCCTTTCTGGTGTTGCACGTGGTACAGGCATATTTCGGAGAAATTACCTTTGAGGTCCTTGCCCTGAGCTTATGGCCTAAATCTCTGAAATCATTTTAAGGACCTTCCACCTACCTGTTACTTTGTCATTAGTGCCAATGTGGACCATGACCGCTGGTTCCTCACCAGCCCCTCCAGTAATCCTGTCAACCCGATCCGCAACATCCGAACCGAGCACCCGGCAAAACACACGCGTTCGGTATCACGGTCTTTGTGACAGATTGCCCTGTGTGTTCCCCTAATAATGGAATCTCCCACTACCAGCCACCTGTCTGACCTTGCCTGTGCTCCCATTACCCTTCTTACTGGAGCCTATATTATATAAATATAATAGTTACAGACAAAAGACAATTGGAGTTACAAATTTTTTTTCCTGTACTGGGACCAATGATTATCAATAAAGCTTCATTACAGACACCTTACAGCTGATCATTGCTTTCTGGGACTATAGTGAAGTATTAAGGGAGCTTCACCAGAGGTTAGAGTGGGCAGAGGGGTCCGTCTTTAACTAGAGGTCGTCTGTAAGTAGGGTGTCCTTAAGGGGGGAACCGCCTGTATATGGTCACCTTTGGGTTCTGTGCAGGTATGTGAACAGGGGCAAACATGGTCCATAGAGTGCTCAGTGTAATGACACATTACAGGGTTTTCTCTACTAAAAAAAAATTTTCTGTCAGAGTTTGCACGTTCTTTCTAGTGGAAACTGCTTGCACAGGCATTTAAGAAGTGTCTGCGCTACAAATGTGTTGCACGTGACCATTTTGTGGTGCAGCTGCACTAGCCACGATGTGACAAAATGCGGAGTAATGTGGATTCTGGGGTTGGATATGAGTGCACATTTTTTGTGAATCTTATTGGTTGTCTACCTACATATGTTCTGGTTGTCAAAATCTGTAGTAAAGGTGGCGGAAGCGTCACTGTTCCTCTAGTGATGGGTTAATGCTTTACCTCCATTGGAAACCCAAAAGTTAAGTCCGCCTGCTAGTGGGTGTGGCTTTGATTGCTGTCTCACTGGGACCATTGCCTCCGCCCCTCGCCCCGGCCCTCCTGATCATGTGACAATGTCATGTGGTACCCTGGCGGAAGCAGCGCTTGGTGATGATGCGGAGGCTGTGGTCATATGATCGACTAATGTTCAGTGCGGATTGGGTGGATATGGATTTGTGGGCATTACCCAGAAGTGCATTGAGCACTATAAATATGGGTGGGCTGGGGGCGGGCCATGGCTATAGTCATGCTTGCACCATGCGGCCAAGTGCTGATAAGTTTGTTTGAAACTAAATCTGTAGACCCACTTTAACCCTTGCAGAACTCATGTCTGAGTGAAATACAAATAGGGTTATGAAGTATTAGGGATTTAGGGTCTAGATGTAGTGAAGCTACAAGCCAGGGATCTGAATGGGGATGAGAATGGCTAGATGTAATGAATAATGAAATACTAGCACATACCCTTACTTATTGATTTGCCCTGAGGCTTATGTGAGAATTAAGGGAGCAGTGAACAATGCACCTTAGTGACAAATACGTCTACACTAGCCCTACCCATTAAGTGTTGTGTTTGTGTGTGTGTCTTTATCCTAGTGAGCTAATTTTAATAATTAAAGATGAAATAAAAACTACGTTTGAGCGTTATCATAAAGTGTCTCTATAGTTTGCAGTAAATTAAATACTGTTTCTGGAGACACAAATTCACAGTGACTTGAAAGTGGTATATACCCATGTGCATGAGGAAAGGGCCCAGTACAGAATTTATTTCACCCAAGAAAAATTACTTTATTTACAAAATGCAAAAAAAATTGCAGATTATGGCTGCATCTAAAACTTTCTTCACAAAGCTGCCTTCATATTTATTTATTGTCAGTGTGAGGTTTCGAGTTTATAATATAGTCGCTGGCCATCAATGATCAATGTGTAACCATTGCTTTAATTCCCACTAATGAAAATGAAAAAAAATTCACTTTGATTAGCGGTCTTGAGCTAACATTACTGAGATTGGGGAACATTTACTAAGGGTTGTGCACGTTATTCATGGCTAAAACAGCTTGCACAGATATTGAAGAAGTGTCTGCTATTGTGTCGCACGTGTCCCTTTTGTGGTACAGCTGTGCTGGCTTCCATGCAACACAAATTAGGGGGCGTGCTGTCAGATACTGCGCTGTATTTAACTTGAAAATTGTGTTGCATGCTTTATGTTAAAGGTGCACCACAAAAAAGATGGTAAACTCTTGTCGGTCCTGTGCGGGGAGGCAACACATATATGATTTCTGGCGCACAATCTTAGTGAATCACTGCACGCAGCATCATAGACGGACAATGCACTTTTAGTGAACTCTAGTGACTTTGTAAGTAAATGTGCCCCATTGTGTGCAGCAAAAGGCCCTACAGAAAATTAATTGTGGGGGAATTTATCATGACTGCACACATCCTAATGCAGTCCTACTGGGCGGTGATGCCAGAAAATTAATTGTGGGGGATTTTATCATGACTGCACACATCCTTATGCAGTCCTAATTTTTCCCCACTGGCGGGTGATGCATTGGAAATATACAAAGAGGCCTAGTATAAATTATTGGGCACCCGGATGTATTCTATGAATTGCAGTATAACCTGCTCCATTAACCTGATACACACTTTAGTAAATGCACCAGGACTGGATTTGAGGGGGGCAATGTTTTGGGGTGTTTTTAAAGTATGTATTCTTGGGGTTGGAGGAACCTGGCATAGGATCTGTTATTTTACCTCAGTATGCAGATCACAGAAGCAATCTACTGCCTGCTGGCCATGAGAACACTGGTGGTACTGTTAGCATTGAGTTCTGTGTTAGCCTTTTTTTTTTTTTTAAACAGAACTGATAATTTTAGCTCCCTGTCACTTCAGAACACATATTATCAGCCTAATCTTTACAATGGCAACGAGCTGTAATAGCACCATCTCTCTAACATGTAAAAACTACTTTTGTTATCAAAAGTTTTATTTATTTTTAGAGAGCATTATATATAGACACATAGAAGTTGTCTTGGTTTCCATTTACAGTATATGCCGTTTTAGCACAAATAGATCATTGTAGTCAAAGATGTGTACATCAAAATATATGCTTTGTAAAAATCACAATCACAGATATGTAGTTACTAACTTGCATAATATACTTCCTCTCTGAAAACAGATCGAGGTTCATAGGGAAACATACCAGCATACAGTATATACTAATAGTTTATTATGCCACAAAATAATTGACTTAATAAAGTCTAAAGCAATACTGAAATACACTGAAATAGCAAGGGCAAAATCATCCCTTCTAGTATAGGAAATGGCTGAATCTAAGCTTGAGAGCTTGGAGGCAAAAAATCATATTGGTGGTATACCTTAAAGGAAATCTACCATCAAAATCGAACATGATACACCAGAGGCACTTACTCATAGGCACTTTCACTATGGTAATCTTCTTATATGTGTTAATCCTGGCTTTCTTCCATCTAAAATGAACTTTTATAATTATGCTAATGAGCCTGAAAGGCTAATGGGGCAGTTCTCAGGTCCCTCTGTGCTGCAGATTCACAGGCTGTTACACTGTCTCACCACCCCCCATCTCTCTGCTCCTGCTCGGCTCTCCCCCTCCCTGAAGGAAGCTCACTGCAGCACAGAAAGTTTCAGCACATAGTAGTAGGGGGAAGTGCCCCTTGAACACTGTTACAGCTTTTGAAGTTGCAGCACTGAGGGGCTCTGTGAACTGCCTTTAAAAGGAAGAAGGCCATGGTTAGCAAATATAAGAAGATTACCACAGTGCTTGGATCCATGAGTAAGTGTCCCTAGTATATCATGGCTAACTATGATGGTAGATTTTTTTGAGTCCCATGTCTTGCTGCTGGTAGAGACTGGAGGCAACTGGGTGTTTCAGGCCTCTATGTGGTAAAAGCATTCAGCAATTGACCTTTTTGTTAATCCAAGCAAGCAATTACATACAAATATTGTGTGCATTTGTGTAAAAGCTATTTCGACAGTGGTGTAAAAAGACCTGAATCTCAAAAAGGAGAGGTAGAAGGAAGTAATAGCAATATTTGAAATCTATAAAGATTCTTCTATATTTATACACCTGGCTATCTAATACAGGCAGTCCCCGGGTTACGTACAAGATAGGGTCTGTAGGTTTGTTCTTAAGTTGAATTTGTATGTAAGTCAAAACTGTATATTTTATTATTGTAACCCCCAACCAAATTTTTTTTTGGTCTCTGTAAATATTGGATTTTAAAAATGTTGGATTGTCATAAGAACCAGGATTAACCATAAATCTTAATTGCAGACACATTTAATAAGGTTATAGCTGTTTATTGTAGCCTGGGACTAAAGTACAGTAAATTAACAATTACCAGTGGCCCGTTTGTAACTAGGGGTCGTCTGTAAGTTTGTTGTTCTTAAGTAGGGAACCGCCTGTATGTGGTAAGGCAACTTTTTTTCTCTTAAAAATCACTGAACTTAAAACACATGCTAATATTTATAAATAACATGTAAATTACAGTTATGATACTAAATATTTTTCACCTACATCCCGGGCTGTCCATCAAGTAATTTAATTCACTAGTAATATGGATTATCTTTGCCTGTAACAAAGCTGATTTCCCCATTTATTATAAAAGACTGTAAACATTTTAACCAGTAGCAATAGTAGATATGAGGTACACTTTTATTTTAATGATTGTACTACACGATATGGTAACTCTCTGCCCCAAATTATTCCAATCTGGATAGCTTTTACAATTTGGTTACTAAAATAAAATTGAAACAATTTACCATATATTAAGAAAAAGTTCGAAGAATAAAACTTGCTGTGGGAACACATGAAGCTTGTACACCATTTTTAGTACGGAGGCTTCATTTGCTACTTTACAGGCTCCAATAAAGTCTGTTTTCCTAACAAATAAACTTAATTTATTGGTTTTAAAAAAGAGAAATACAAAAAATGACTATGGATAATCATTAAATATGTGTTCTTGTTTAATTTGAATATATCATCATGGCATGTCAACAGACTATCCACCATGATCCTATATACAAGCAGTCAATATACTGCATGTGTGCCAATCAAAGTAATTCTTTAGCAGAATGCAGCTACTGTTGATACTAACAAGTTACATTTATTCAGCTGCAATTGTTACACAATGTATAGAAGTAAAATTAATGACATTATCTTATTAATGTATTAACACATTAAAAAACAACAATAATAAGTTACAATGAGAAATCCCCACAGATACAGCAGGTGGATAACAATAGGACCTGTTGATTAAAAGATCTGATGTAACTACCATATATACTCGAGTATAAGCTGACCCATGTATAAGCTGAGGCCCCTAATTTTACCACAAAAACTTGGGAAAACCTATTGACTCGAGTATAAGCCGAGGGTGGGAAATGCATTGGTCACAGCCTCCCCATTATATAGCCTGCCGGACCCTGCCCCATAGTATATAGTCTGCCAGCCCATATCCTCCAGTACGTAGCCAGCCTCCTGTTGCAGTATATAGCCTGCAGTGGGGGAAGCTGGAAAGGTGAGTTTTGATATATTTTTTTACTCAAGTATAAGCCGAGTTTGGGTTTTCAGCACATTTTTTTGTGCTGAAAAACTAGGCTTATACTCAAATATATATGGTACTTATTTAGTTACTTGATATCTTAATACATTACTATATACACACACATCGCTAAAGTCCATCTTTATACCTACATATCTATTTGTGGCCTAGAGTCTATGAGCACACTGCAGTGCAATCACGCTGACAAATGAAAAGATTTTTTCCCAAATTACTTTTATGGACTTGCATTTCTTTGGTCTGTCTATGTGCCTGTAATCCTAACAAACGATTTGTATTTATTGTGGTGTCCATTACTTTTATGTGTTAACTTAAATTGCAGGATTGTTCTCTGTGATCACTTTCTTTATATGTTACCTATACTTGTTCACTATTTGTGAAAAAGGGCTATCATGGTTGTTTTGGGTCAATAGTTTTTGCACATTTTACTTACAAAGGCGCTGTTCCATAATTTTCAGACTCTCAGAGATGTAAATAAGACTTCTGCAAGATCTTACACAAAGACATTGAAAAGTGGAAACTCAGCTTGGTTTGGTTGTAGTAAATCAATAAGAAAGCAGACTGTCCCCGACAAACCTTCATAAAGACTGTATACACTTTCAATACTGCATGATCCAATTCTGAACTCATCTGAAGACAGGAACTCTGCAAATCTAGGGAAAAAACATATGTGTACAGAATTATTACAAATAAGTGAGTACAATTTTTGACAATGGTATATCCTATGGTATTTGAGTATAGAATATCAGACTGGATAAGAGGAATGGGTGGTAGACTGAAAAATAATGCTAAAATCCTCTGTTCAACAATTTTTTCAAAATAAAGCAAACTCAAAACCAGCAGCGTAACTACAGTGGTGGGGGGCCCGACCACCCAATCTGATACACTAAAGAATGGAGGATGTGCTTAATGCATATTTTGCTGCACATTGTGCAAGAATATGATGTATATTTAATGTGTATATAATTTATCTGTGTGAATTTGATGTTTACATACTGTATGACGGAGATTTATCAATGCTTCTAAACCAGTTTTTCATTGTAAAGCAGTGAGATAATAGCAAATTCTTGCACAGTGCAAGATGATAAATCTACCCTTATATGTGTATATACTTTGTGTGTGCATTTGATGTTTATATACTGTATGTGTATATAATGTGTATATAAAGTATGAGTGTGTATATCATGTATATATGCTGTATGTAAATATGTTGATAAGTACAGAAATGTTTATGTATGACTGTATACATGTATGTATATGGGTAAAAGTGTAAAATGTTTGTGATTGTATAAAAATATGTATAAAATTTATTTAAGGGGAAGGGAAGCTCCATGCAGAAGTCTGCCATGGTGTCCAGCCTCTCCTAGTTACGCCCCTGCTCATAAAAGACTTTGGACTGAGGGATAAATTCTGCTCTTCAGCTGAGCATAATTTACATTTTGTTCAGAAATCATGAAATTAATGTTAGTGCCACTCTGTGACAGAGCTAGCATCAAAGCTTAGGAAAAGAGCAGCAGAATGGTTCCAAGATAGAAGAGACAAGTCCACTGAAGAGGATGAGGCCATGAGGCGGTAGAGAAGGAAACAATCTTTATGTTAAGGCAAGAATGAGAACGTTCCTATTCACCATTGCCCCTTCTATCTAGGACTTTGAGTTCAAACATCAAAGTGTGAACTTTAAAGGAAATCTACCATCTGAATTAAGTAAGTGTCCCTGGATAATCCAGGGACACCTACTCATAGATGGAGACATGGTGTCATTTGCCTCCTTCTTTCCTCCTCCATTAAAATGATGGTCATGAATTGTGAATCATTAATAGATTATTAAAATGGCCATCCACAACTTCAGTATAATAATCAAATTAATCACAATCCAAACGATTAATTAAAGTGACAGAAAGATAATGCAGTACAACTAACCTCTGGGCTCTGTAGATATACTTGGAGTTGCCTGTAAGTCTGTACAATAATAGAAACACATAGGCACTGCCAGCAACCCCATGGCAAATACCAGGTCCTTTCTTTAGCAAGCCCTTCTGCCATGTTAATTCTCCACAGCGAATACAAGTGTCCAGGTAACATGGCTTCTTAGAAAGCAAGTATGCTTTTGCAAAAAGATATGCAATACCTATATATGTAAAAATGTATAGCATTATAAAACTGAGCAGAACTTTTCAAGCAACAATCTAATTTGTAATTAGCATTATAGATCATATGGAGTAAGACCGCACGGTGACATCAAAAACTGTGCAGTGTGGGAAATAGCTCTTCAAGTTGTTGGCAAATATTTAAGTTCTTTACATTACACAGGAAGTAAGTGTGCTATATACATTTTATGGATTATAACACAGTATCTCTGTGGTTCTGTCCAGAGTAGAGCTGGTAAGCAACAGCCATTATTTTCAGCCAAGCAAAGTGAGAGCTCAGTTGTGAAAAGGGAGTAAAAAAACAATGATCTCTCAGGAACCACGGTCAAAGCTAGTGAATTTCCAGATCTTGCTAGAAAATTAGCACAGCTGGATTAGTAACAGTCTTTTTCAACTTTTTATTACTATTATGTTGACACATTTAGATATGGATGCCTCCTTCTTCAGATCAAGGAACTCCCAGTGCTGTCTATAGCAAAACTCTGCCATAAGAGAACTTGGACAACATATGAACATAATAGTATGAAAAAATAAATAAATACCCATCTGCACCCCTGTCACCAATGCAAGTGCATCAATTTTCTACCAAGATCCCAGTAACCACTAGCTAATCCAGACTGGGTAAGACACCTTAAAGGATGAGGATGCAGTGTTCTTTCTTTTGAAACTAGATACTACAGTTTGGGAAATGGAAATGGATCTACTAAGGGCTGCATTCACTTCCCTTTTCAGTAAAGGCTTTCCTTGATTCCCATGATGGCTTCTTTTCCCATTGTTACAATGTTGCCAAGTCAGATTTTTCATAATGGTCATATGGTCAGGACTCAGGTTGGGTTTACAGTGTTCCTAAACTAAAAACTGTATTTTTTTTTATTGAAGGGAACCTGTTAGAAGATTTTACCCTATTAATCTACTTGTCCCCTCAGATGATGAAATCCCCTTACTGGGAACCATTTATATGTGAAATCTCAACCCTTTCCCTATACATAATCTCCCCCAAAGTTGGCAAACATGACTTCTTAGCACATTTTTACATGAGATGAGTCAAATGCAGTAGTGGTGCCACTTCAAAAGCATACATTTAGTTCTAAAGTACCTAGAGATTTAGAGATGAGCGAGTATACTCGTCCGAGCTTGATGCTCGTTCGAGGGGGCACCGCAGCACGGAGACATCGGGGGCACAGCAGTACAGAGACATCGGGGGCACAGTAGCACGGAGACATCGGGGGCACAGCAGCACGGAGACATCGGGGGCACAGCAGCACGGAGACATCGGGGAGACTTCAGTGGAAGAAGAGGAGCGGATCCCAGGACAGCGTATCTCCCGACAAGTAAGCAGATGTGCCGAACATCTGCAATCTATTCTTCACTGTGTTTTTCACTGCGTTTTTCACTTAAATGATCCTGTGTTCACTGTTTTTATTCTATTCTTCACTGTTCTTCACATCTGCTAACTTGTCGGGAGATAATATACGCGTGAACAGTGAAGAATGGATTGCAGATGTTTGCATACATCTGCTAACTTATGAGAAGACATTCTTTTTCAATTAAATAACACATTTTATTCCCGAACCATGGTCCCTTTGAAAAATGCTCGAGTCTCCCATTGACTTCAATGGGGCTCGTTATTCGAGACGAGCACTCGAGCATCAGGAAAAGTTTTAGTGCTCGCTCATCTCTAGTCATATTGTCATTTTTCAGATCATGCATGCAGGTTGATATGGGTCCTCACTAGGGAGCCGAGACTCATAAAACTGCAGAGACAGATAATAAACAGGCAATGAGAGGAGTAGATGGCTGCATAGGTCACCTGGGAGATAGGAGAGGGGGTTGTTCTATTTAAGTATTCTAAGTATAACCATGCATATTTGTACTTGTTGCAATTATATATACTATGTACAATATACTGCAACCATGCATAGAAAAGTAAATACTATGTAAATTTATTGTATTGTATTTTTACTATATTTTTACTGTATTTCTATGAAAACTCAATAAACAGATGCTGACAAAAAAAAAGCAGACAGGAACTAGATCTTTATCTGCAGCTTGTATATTTATTTGACTGTCTGTATCTCTGGTTCTGTAAATCATAAAACCTGATATCATAGTAGCCTCTAAAGCAGGGGTAGGGAACCTATGGCTCGGGAGCCAGATGTAGCTCTTTTGATGGCTGCATCTGGCTCTCAGACAAATCATTGATTAATAGTGATCGCCAGTGTGTACATCTAAGATACACACAGTGCTGACCACTGGATGCAGACAGGAATGTTACCGCTGCCTGCGTCATTTGTGTGACACAGGTTCCATTGCCCCGCCATTGCTTAGGTGACAACGTCTGTGTCATAGAGTAGAGCAGCATCCACAGCTCTCTAAGACCCAGGCACTATTGCTTAAGCAACCATGCAAGCAGCGCCTGGGTCATAGATATGAAAACAGAAGTGATGAGGGGAGAGCAGGTAGGTGAGTATTCCATTTTTTTTTGCTGTGACTACCTATATACTGGGGAAACATGTGCTGTGGCTACCTAATATACTGGGGGTCATGTGCTGCTGCTACATATCTAATGGGACGTCATGTGCTGTGGCTACCTATCTACTGAGGGCATGTGTCTGTGCTACCTTTCTACTGGGGGCATGTGCCGGGGATAACTATCGACTGGGGGAATTTGTTATGACTACCTATCTTGGGGGGGGGGGCATGTGCTTTGGCTACCTATTTACTAGCAGGGATGTGATGGTGCTACCTATCTCTTGGGTGGTATGTGCTGTGGTTACCAATATACTGGGGGCATGTTCTATGGCTACCTGTCTATTTGGGTGCATGTGCTGTGGCTTCATATATACAGGGGGGCATGTGCTGGGGCTACCTATCTACTGGGGGGCATCTGATGTTTCTACCAATCTACTGGGGGCACTACTGGGGCTATCTATCTACTGGGGGGTCATGTGCTGTCGCTTCCTATTTACTGGGGGCCATGTACTGGGGCTACCTATCTAGTGGGGGCATGTGCTGTGGCTACCTATCTACTGGGGGGCATGTGCCGTGGCTATCTATCTACTAGGGGTCATGTGCTGTGGCTACATATCTAATGGGATGTCATGTGCTGTGGCTACCTATCTACTGAGGGCATGTGTCTGGGCTACCTTTCTACTGGGGGCATGTGCTGGGGATAACTATCTACTGGGGAATTTGTTATGACTACCTATCTAATGGGGGGAGCATGTGCAGTGGCTACCTATTTACTAGCAGGGATATGATGGTGCTACCTATCTCTTGGTGATATGTGGTATGTGCTGTGGTTACCAAGATACTGGGGGCATGTTCTATGGCTACCTGTCTATTTGGGTGCATGTGCTGTGGCTTCATATATACTGGGGGGCATGTGCTGGGGCTAGCTATCTACTGGGGGGCATCTGATGTGGCTACCTATCTACTGGGGGCACTACTGGGGCTATCTATCTACTGGGGGTCATGTGGGGCTATCTATCTACTGGGGGGTCATGTGCTGTCGCTTCCTATTTACTGGGGGCCATGTACTGGGGATACCTATCTAGTGGGGGGCTAGTGCTGTGGCTACCTATTTCCTGGGGGCCATGTGCTGTGGCTACCTATCTACTGGGGGGCATGTGCTATGGCTACCGATCTACCGGGGGGTATGTGCTGTGGCTATATATTTACTGTGTTCCCAACCCCTGCTCTAAAGTGACACTATCCCCTGTAACCACTAAACTTTAATATTTAAATGAGGTAAGAAGAGTCAGATTTGTCTGACTTTGGGGGAAATTCTTTGCAGGTGAGATTTCACATTAAAGAGGGAATTCTAGAAAGAACAGGTAGCTGGTAGTTTAATGGGGAAAAAAGTGTTGACAGGTCATTTGTATACAGCTCTTATTTTGGCAGGCTAAACATACATACAGCTGATGATTCTGCAGTAGGTGGTCCACTATGAAACATCGGCTGCAAACTCACCCAGAGAGTACTCCTGGTAGGTAGTGTGACTTCTGGTATCAGCTCTATTATTATTAAGTAAAACTAAGGTAGTAATGTAGCATGAAACAATACTTGGCTACATTATGTCATCTTGTAGATTTTGTCTCACAAGCAGGAAACATTGGTTTATTGGGAAACAGAGCAGAGCGACAGAACTAATTGCTTTTGTTTAAGCTTTGAGAGGGCTTAATAGGAAATATATGCTGGTAGGACATATAATTAGATTAACTCAATCATTACTGGTTGCTTCTCGTTTAATTTTGTTAAACGTTGAAGCAAACAGTACAAAAATATTATTTTTATGACATATTAACTAGAGAGGTAGTAGCCACTTTCATAGATAACAATATTATACACATTTTAATGTTGCTAATCTATATGGGCAAAGGCGAGGATGCAGTTATAGCTTACAATTTCTAGTATATACAGTACTATACTCCTCTGGGTCTCTGGTTAGCTGACTTCAAGGAAATACCCTGTGGGCATGATCATTACAAAGTACATTTTTGGAATCTGCCTTTTCTCCTTTCCAGTCATTACAGTGTTTTGAAAGAGGGTTTCCATGATTAAGTTTCAGACACTGAGATACTGAATGGCAGTTTATCATTGATCACTAAACAATTTAAGATAAACTGCCATGATGTCAGAACTCTCTACATGGATTCTTGCTTCCATGCTTCTGGGGACAGGACTATCCAAATATACATTTGAATGAAGTGATTTAGAAGGAGACAGATCAAGAGGCTATATGGTCATCTTACACTAACAAACCACAGATTTCCGTGTACCTTATAATGGAAATATACATAGACAGGTTATATATACTGTGCTTGAATATTAACTTTTTAAAATGTATTTATGCAGAGAGGAACAAACAATATTTTGGCTATTCGCCAGGATGACCAACCTGGAGCTCCATGACACCAGTGCACAAGTTCATTTTCACGCTCTATTACTTCTCCAAGCTCTGGTGGCCAATTGCAGTTTTGTTCCTGGTTCACAAGAAAATCAACACTTTGCCAAACAAGGTCCCGGTCGGCTGGCTTAAGGTAATCCTGGTAGCACAGTAGCATTTGCAGAATAGATGAAAGTCCATGTGCCGCCCCTGCAGTAACAAGAAATTACCTGATGGGTAACGTATAAAAATGGCCGGAATGTCCTTCATTGTATGTCTCTGGCACTGTCTAGTTTTTCTATTGTCTGCAACATGAAAAAGCTATTCTGTATGCCCTGTACTAAACTGCATCAAATATTAATATGTGTCATTTATCAAGCAATGTGCATGAATGTAGCATGATTTCCATATGCAAAAAAATGTGGACATTGTTCTACCACTACAACAGGCCCAAAAGCAAAAACGTGTAAACACAAATCAATTAAAAATATTTTGGTAAAGTTACTGAAAATAGGAAAAAATTAACCAGTCAGTTTTGGGATCCCAATATCTCTGGGAAGAAGTTGTATTAATCTTGTATGCACCAATTGGCACTTGAAATTAAGTCTAAATGGTATTTGAAAACTGTGAATACATCAGAATTCTCTATTTTCCTGCATACATTTGACTTAAAACTATATCAGATTTTTACACAAGTCCTTAAAACAGAGAAAGATAACCAATACCAACAAATGATTCAAAAATATTAAATATGGCAACTCAGTTAAGGAACTAAGGAGCTAATTATATGCATAAATGTAAAAATCCTGTATAGATAGTGGTGCTCCCGTTGGCACTGAAATGAGAGCTACTGTGGATGTGCAGAGCTCCAATGGAGCGGGGAACAGCGGTAGCAGCATGAGGAACGTGCAGGTTAGAGGAATCGCAGAGGCTTTGTCCCCACTACCCAGAGAGGTTACTCCAGACTCCAGAAGCCTCTCTGGAAAATGTACATATTAGGCATTGTGAGGAATTGCTCTGGCAGAAGCTAGGTAGTAGTGTAAGAAGCAGGGCCATACGCAGGTTTAAAGTTCAAATCAAGTGTTTTATTCACACTTCAATGTCAAAACACAAATTTGGCATTGGCTTAGGCACACACAAAATAAACCCTGTCCGGCTGGGCACTGCCAAATACAATAACAGAACCTGTACCTGGCTGCCAGACACCTGCTCTTGACCAGCAGAATATCTGGAGGAACTCAGTTACCTTAGGTGTATGAACACAGTCCAGCCTTCAGCTCTCCATGTAGTGCCTCTCCTACTGCTTCTGGCCTGCAGTCTAAAAAAGGCTCTAACTACACCTGTGATCTGCACATCCCAAGACCAAAGCCAGGATGGAGTAGGCGTCCATAATAAGCAGTCCCAGTACAGACTTTACAAAAGTGTCTATGCTAACTAGGCCAACATAGACTAGCAGACAACTCCTGCTCACCACATGTCTTCATTAACCCTTGGGTTACTGCAGACAAATCCAATGGTTTCACCATATAACCTTCATCTGTATGACAGATAGCGGTTCTCCCAAACAATACCTCTCACTCTTTCACAGTATATAAAGTTTAGCTTATCTTAGAAGGCATTATAGGATAAGGTAAAGAAGGACTAGGGTTTAGCATGTTAATAGGAACCTACCATCAGATCTAACTTGACAGATATATTACTAACGGTAGGCTTATGAAAACATGAAAATGAGATGCTTGCTTACATTATTGATGTATAGGTCACAAACAATGCAATTTGGGGTGAAATAATTTAATCTATAAATTTATGAGTTTACCAAGGTATTCTGTCCCATAGTATGCGTACATGAGTGGAAATGGTTTACTCTTCTTCCTTGAATACTGCTTCCCAGATTCCAGGATTGCCTGGCAGATTGACCTGATCTGTGCTGGGGTTAACACCTACGGAGAGAGCAAACATTGTAGAATAAACCACAAAAAAATAAAAAGAATGATGTAATGAAAGAATATCTCTGGTAAACAAATGTAAAAGGTATACAAAAAAAAATAATAAAAACAAAAAAAAAAAATAAGCAAGCATTGTTTTCTGCTGAATAACCTAAATTCATGAACACATATTTTATGGTTATATGAAAAGAGCATAGAAAACATAGCTAAAAATAATACCTTTTATACATTTTTAATAACTTGATATAGTTCTTTTAGTCAACCATGATAATCAGTATATAGATAAACATAGTAAATCTTTGACATCTACTCTTTGCAGTGGCAGACAAGGGTTAACACTTTGAGCTGTTTGCCCTCAATAAATCTCATTAGCCAGTTATAAGCCCTGTAATGGGGACTCTGGACTAATGGGGACTCTTGACTCAGGAAGGACAGACGGCACTGTGAGCCGTGAACTAAGCCCTCAAACTGTAATCTGGATGTTTTCCTCAGCGTATCCTAAGTGATACAGGACAACTTGTAGACAGTCTCTCCCTACGTCAAAGTGAGGACATAAACAACACAAAAGCAAAGTCAGAGGTCCGGGTCTCAACAAAGACAGCAAATATGGCACAAAATTGGAGTTAAAAGGGATAGTGTCAGGGTCGCTAGGGAGAATGCTGGGACTTCTTCTGCTGGTGCCAGTAGCGTTCTCCGACCCCCGGCGCGTATGCGTGCAAACTCTTCCTCTCGTCCTGGGCAGCGGCTGCTAAGATCTCGCGCTGTCTAGGAGTTGTGTTCGGAACTGCTGGGACTTGTGGTACCTCTGCATGATGCCTGGTTGTTCTGCCCCATGAGGGGTTAATTCCCAGAAGCTGTCCAGCTCCTATCAGGTTCTGAAGGTGGAGTTCTGGCTGCATAAATTGCAGCTTCACTAGTCACCTGTGCCAGTGTTTGAAATCCCTTCATCGCTCGCTTGCTGCATTAGGTTGTATTGCTCTGTATCTGTATTGTTGTGACCTCGGCTAGTTTTTGTCATTGACTCTTTGCTTACTGATTTTGCTCTTGCCGTACCCTCTTGTTGTTACTCCGGCTAGTTTACCATTCTTTTGTGTTTTATGTTTGTCAGTCTGTTTGTGTTTCCCTTCCCACACTTATCCAGTGTATTTCGAGTCTTCAAGTAGTCGCCCCACGGTTAGCGTGGGGGGGCTATAGGAAGGGACAGAGGTTGGGACAAGCTCAGGGCACACTATCCCCTGTCTTCTGTGTTACCCAACCCTAACAGAAACACTGGCCCACACATTGGTCTGCATCCTGTATATGACCTGCTACATTCACTCCTTCCATGGAGCCTTTGTCAGCTGTGGTCGCTCAGGTCCAGACCTTAACTCAGACCTTAGCATGTTCAGAGTCTGTCTGGCAGTTTCCCACCTTAGATCTCTGTGTCAGGGAAAATTGACGGCGGAAGATTATTGTGCCCAATTCAGACAGCATGTGACTGACTCGCAATGGAATGACTGTGCCCTAAAAGACCAATTTATGTCCGGACTGTCAGACCGAGTACAGGACTTAGTCTTAGCTTATGCCGAGCCACAGACATTAGATGAAGCTATGACTCTGGTCGTCCGAGTTGATCGTCGCCTAAGATCCAGGCGATCACCTCGGGTGTCCCCTGACTGTCAGCCAGCGGCCAGTCTGTCTCCAGGCCGTCAAGAATTGGAATCCATGGAGCTGGATAGCATCTCTCCTGCACAGCGGAAGCAACATCGAATAAGACGCCATCTTTGTTTCTGCTGTGGAAGTCCTGATCATCAGATATACACCTGTTCCAAGAGGCAGCAGCAGGAAAAACTTCCGCTCCTAAGCAGTAATCGAAGGGACTGCTTAGGAGCTCAGGTACTCCCAGTTGTGTCTAGAATGTATTTACCTTGTACGGTTAAGTTTCAATCTGTTTCCTGTACTAGTCGCGCCTTCTTGGATTCAGGCACTGCAACTAATTTAATTGATTATAATTTTGTCTCTCAGTTTTGTATGTCATTGATTCCATTGTCCACTCCTATCCAGATGTCAGGTGCGGATTTGACCCCTCTACAGGCAGGGTTGATTAAATTCCGAACCCCGCAGATAAAGCTTATGGTAGGAGCTATGCATGAAGAATGGTGTTCTTTCCTAGTTATGGAAAATTTGTCTGAAAATGTCATTCTTGGTCTACCCTGGCTCCGGATCCATAATCCGGTAATTAATTGGGAAACTCTGGAGCTGGTTCATTGGGGTCCTCACTGTAAGGATCACCTGACCAGAGTTTCATTATGTACAGTAGTGGCGGAAGAGTCTTCCAGGTTTTCTCTCTGACTACTCAGATGTGTTTTCAAAACCCTTGTCCCAAGTCCTTCCTCCTCACAGGGAGTTTGATTGTAAAATTGACCTTCTTCCTGATGCTAGATTGCCTAAGGGTCGTATATATAACCTCTCGGTACCAGAACGGGAGTCACTAAAGAGTTATATTGATGAGATTTTGGCAATCGGACATATCCGTCCCTCTGAGTCGCCCACTGGGGCCGGGTTCTTTTTTGTTGAGAAGAAAGATGGTGGTTTACGGCTGTGTATTGATTATCGAGAATTAAATAAAATAACGGTAAAAAACTCAGGTCCTCTCCCCTTGATCCCGGATCTCTTAAATCAGGTTTCTGGGGCCCAAGTTTTCTCTAAATTAGATCTCAGAGGGGCTTATAACCTGATTCGGATCCGGGAAGGGGATGAGTGGAAGACCGCATTTAATACACCTTTGGGACACTTTGAATACCTGGTTATGCCCTTTGGTTTGAGTAATGCCCCAGCGGTGTTCCAAGGGTTTATGAACTCCATCTTTCATGATTACATTGGTGTGTTTATGGTGGTGTATCTAGACGATATTTTGATTTTCTCTCCTGATATGATTTCTCACCAGCAACATCTCCGCCAAGTACTTACCAGGTTGCGCAAAAACCACCTCTTCGCTAAGCTGGAAAAGTGTGTCTTTTGCGTCCAGAAGGTTTCCTTCTTAGGTTATGTTGTTACTCCCTCTGATGTACAGATGGATCCGAGTAAGGTTCAGGCGCTCACGGACTGGGTTCGGCCTACCAATCTTAAGGCCCTACAATGTTTTTTAGGTTTCGCTAACTATTATCGGAACTTTATTAAGAACTTTTCCGTGATCGCCAAACCCCTCGCAGATCTAACCCATAAAGGGTGCTGATCCGTACAATTGGTCCCCTGCCGCTTGCTCTGCGTTTGAAACTCTAAAAGCGGCATTCTTGTCAGCCCTAGTTTTGGTTCAACCTGACCTCTCTCTACCGTTTGTTGTGGAGGTAGATGCCTCCGAGGTTGGAGTAGGTACAGTGTTGTCTCAGGGGTCCTCCACTCTCACCAGACTTAGGCCCTGTGCATATTTCTCTAGAAAGTTTTCTTCTTGTGAGAGGAATTATGATATTGGTAATCAAGAGCTCCTTGCCATTAAGTGGGCATTTGAAGTCTGGCGACACTTTTTGGAGGGAGCTCTTCATCCGATAACTGTGCTCACAGATCATAAGAACTTAGCATATTTGGACACGGAGAAAGAACAATAGTGCGGCACTCACCGGTACTTTAAAACGGCCTTGTTTTTCTCTCGCTTTAATTTTGTGGTCACCTACCGACCTTAGTCAAAAAATGTGAAGGCTGATGCCTTGTCCCGTAGCTTCGGGACTCCTGAGCTTCCAGAGGCTATTGACAGTAATATTTTGTCTCCAGGTGTTGTGCTAACAGCTGTCTCCTCCCACCTCTCCTCTCAAATTTTAGCAGGACAAAGATCTGCACCTAAAGACCTTCCGGAAGGCAAATTATTTGTTCCTCTTTCTTGTCGTTTGTGAGTGTTGGCATTGCTCGGTATTGGCAGGTCATCCGGGAATGCGGAGTACCTTGGTTTGTCACTGATCTGCCAGCATCTCAAGGCTATACAGTGATTTGGGTGGTAGTGGACCACCGGTAGATGGGACACTTTGTTTCATTATAAAAGTTACCTTCAGCTAAAGAATTGGCTGAATTGTTTATACAGAATATTGTATGCCTCCATGGTATACCAGATGATATTGTGTCAGATAGGGGCGTACAATTTGTTTCCAGATATTGGCGAGCATTTTGTTCTAGACTAGAAGTTAATTTGTCGTTCGTCTGCGTTTCACCCTGAGTCTAATGGTCAGTCCGAGAGAATGAATCAGAAGATGATTCAATATCTGCGACTCTTTGTCTCAGACAGTCAGGACCAGTGGGTGAAATTCCTTCCGTTAGCAGAATTTGCTATTAATAATCACTGTAGTTCTTCTCTGCAATTATGGTTTTCATCCTCGTTTCTCCTTTTCTTCTGTGCCTGTCTCTAATATTTCTCGGGCGGAAGCTATTACATCCAAGTTGCGCACGCTCTGGTCGTAAGTTCAGGAGAATATTCAGAGGGCACAAAATTCTATGGTCCAACAAAAAGAGCCAGCAACATTAGTCACAGTTCACACAGCAATATCAAGCAAAGTACATAGTGGAAAGTTAATGCATCCTAAAGGCTTATTCAGACTGTTGTTTTTTACATAGCATACAGACACAATGGGGCAGATTTACTTACCCGGCCCATTACATAGCATACAGACACAATGGGGCAGATTTACTTACCCGGCCCATTTGCGATCCAGCGGCGCGTTCTCTGCGGTGGATTCGGGTCCGGCCGGGATTCATTAAGGTAGTTCCTCCGCTGTCCACCAGGTGGCGCTGCTGCGCTGAAGAGCATCGGAACGCACTGGAATACACCGAGCCGGGCTGAGTGAAGGTAAGTGCAATTTTCGCGACACACTTTTTTGTAAAAAAAATGCGGCGGTTTTTCCGAATCCGTCGGGTTTTCGTTCGGCCACATTTCCGTCGCATGCATGCCAGCGCCGATGCGCCACAATCCGATCGGGTGTGCCAAAATCCCAGGGCAATTCAGGGGAAATCGGCGCAAATCGGAAATATTCGGGTAACACGATGGGAAAACGCGAATCGGACCCTTAGTAAATGACCCCCATTGATTTCTATGTGTCTGTACACATGTCCGGCCATTTATTCACTGATGTACAACGGATTGACCAAAAAAACAGACTGCACATGGATGACATCCCTATGCAGTTTGTTTTTTCTTAAATGTTGCTAGGCAACCAACAGGGCAGAGCAGAAAATACATTAGAAATGCAGACGGTGAGCACAGGGGTATCAAACGTTTGCATTTTTGCTGGACATGAAAGATACATGCCCGTCTGAATCACCCCTTAGCCGCACTCTGCAGACAGAAAAATACACTGGCATGGATATTACAGGCTGGCTTTTCTTGCAAGTGATCTGGTAACCTATCTGTGTGTGACTAACACACATATTTTAAGCAGTCCGCATGCGTTTTTTTAAACCCGTTTTAATTAAGATAATTGTTAAACTGGTCAAAAAACTGGACATGATCAGATTCTGTTCAATGAAATAATCATAGAAAGCTTTATATAG
Source organism: Engystomops pustulosus (assembly GCA_019512145.1). Taxonomy (NCBI): domain Eukaryota; kingdom Metazoa; phylum Chordata; class Amphibia; order Anura; family Leptodactylidae; genus Engystomops; species Engystomops pustulosus. Next base: position 89,679,897 of record CM033642.1, on the reverse strand, counting down.
AAAGGACAGCAGCAGAGAGTCGAGAGAACTGTAGGCATTGATACAGAAAACTATATTGGAAAAATTGTTTTATAACTTTGCATTTACAAACACTGACATAATTGCCGAAATGGAATACCCCTGTAACTGGGTTGTAGTAGTATGGTTACCAGTTATTTTATTAGGGCTCAGTGGTAAATCAACAGGTCATGTGTTCCCCCACTAACCACAGCCTTTATCCTAGGTATTAAAATTGCTAGGTTACATGGCAGAAATAGTAAAAATTATTGATTAATAACACATGGTTGTACTGAGGTGTTGGAAAGTTTGAAAACAAGGACAGTATTCTGCCCTCTGCCTGGAGCAAACTGATATGTGAAATTACACAGAAAATATTGGAAAAATCGGGTTGCAATAAAACGTGTATCTCGACTGGCTCAGATTTGATTGTTTGTTCAATCTTTCTTCCTCTTAATTTCTGACTAAAAATAGGGCTTAAATAGTAGTTAATTGTATGTATGGATATAGCGAGTGAGTGGGTCATCGCATATGTGATGGGGAGCACTGTATCAGCTATTTTATATGTGTGTGTGTGCTTGGACGTGTGGACAGCCCAATTCGCAAATTTATCCCAAGCAGATCACACAGCATTCGCGGACGGATATCCTGACCACATAGTATGGTCAGATAAAGTTTACTATAGCCCTTAGGCCGGCGCCACACGTGCGCTTTTATGTCGACTTGCAAACGAGACACAACTGCGCGAATCCGATTAAATCCAAGCCATCTAATCCACCACACGCCGGTCCCTGAATGTTTGCGCATTATCTAGCGTGGTCGCACCGCTGGCAACCAGGGATGTTCCTGTAGTGGATGGCGGTTTGGATCTGTGATGGCGCAAATCGCACTAAGTCGAGCGGCTAACTCGTATAACAGAGGTTACATAAAGACGCCGAGACCATCGCAGTGCTCCCTTCTGTCCTAGACTTAAGTACTACCCGAGAAACACATTGGCCCCCCGTGAGTCGTCAGGTTCCGGCCCCCAGATCGAGCCATTTAGGGCCGGTTACATAAGAACGCGATGCCGATAATGGGCGGTGCCCGAGGCACCGCCCCCCCGTGTGGGCCGCTGACTTTGCTCTCGCGTTTGGGGTTTGCACACGCAGACATAATGCGCAACCCGTGTCGCGCGCCAGTTTGGCCTGTCAACCCTAATGACATCTACGACCAATGGATTTTACAGGTGGCGTAAAAAGATGGTAGCAAGCAGGGCTATACTTCGGTCGTATAATAAAAAAAAGTTGTTGCAGTGATGTTACTATATGGAAAAGCATACGATGTCGCCTGTCAGTTAGTGGATTGTTGTACTGTAGTCAAGGCGCAGGAAAAGCATGGCATTTTTGACTGTTTTTAAGCAGTCCGTTAAAATATGCATGCCGGTTTTTGAAAATGCATCCTTTTAAACCCGTTTTAATTAAGATAATTGTTAAACTGGTCAAAAAACTGATGCATTTTCAAAAACCGCATGCATATTTTAACGGACTGCTTAAAAACAGGTCAAAAATGCCACGTTTCCGGCGGCCTTAGACTACATCCACACTACACATATGCTCTCCATAGGAAACAGCACTGCACAACTTTTTTTTACGACCGAAGATATAGCCAGTCGGAGAAGCGGTTGGTGAAGCAGCGCTTGTTCTCCATTGCTGTGCGGGTACTGATGTGCCAGGCAGGAGGCTGCAGCAATGTGCACACACAGGCCAGTGACAGCTCGGAGAACCTGTGTCAGGAGCGGGGAGGAGCGCAGGAGGGGGAGACCACCACGATTCACACACAATGTCAGTCATCTTTCCTGCGGGGGTCACAGCGAGGGGCGGATTGGGAACATGGAACCTGTCACCAGATTTTGCCCCACCAAACTAACATTACCCCTCATGCAGGGCTCCGGTGTCTGTGACAATTTCTAAATTTCCTTTAAATATCAGTTCCATTCCTGATATAAGAATTAAGATTCCAAATGAGTGCCGTTTTTTTTCTTGCACCATGAGGGTAGCATCCCGCAAACAGTGCCGGCCCAGTCTTCCCTATTCGAGGACGACAGTTCACTTGACTGACGGAGGGTGGTCATGTTTGGCTGGTCAAATTTGCGCGTCCTCTTTCACTGGTACAGCACCTTCTCAATACCCCTGCTGTCACTTTGGGAAATTGACGTCCGTGATTGCATTAATCACTCCCGCAACTATTCATCCTGGAATATTCACTCGCAAGAAGCCTTACGGTTGTATTTATATGCTCGTTATTCCTATGGTACCTTAGCATCACTCTGACATTGTAGCTCCGTGACATATAAACCACAACTTATACAACTCTAAATAAATCTCCCCTCTATTAAAGATTTTCCTGTCCGGATCGGCTCCCCTATTATTTTCACATTACAAATCTTTCGCTTACTGTGATTTTGCTCTTGGTCACTGTAACCCCCGTTCAAGACTATGAACATCCCAAGCTAAGTTGTTCCAAACCTTTACTAATTTATACCAATACAACCGCAGTCGACTCCTATTCTATCGCCTCATATACTGTGCTAGTTCTCTAACGCCCCCTCTTCATAATACCTTCTCCGAAACAGAAAGTTGCTGTGTTTTAACATCGTTAATTGTCATTTCCCATCTGATTTTGTGTTTCCCATCTACCTGCCACAACACATTATCCTCAGATTGGTATCTTGCGCTGGTTCATCTCTCAACTGTAGTAACCCTATAATCCACCCGTTCTCTGCCCCAACTGATTAATGCCCCCAGTCAACCACACCGGTGGACAATCGCTCGACAAACTGCTGTATAGCCAGTGTATGGGAGGGACGCGGGACACATAGAGGACGAGGCAGTGTACATTAATGACGTTATACGGCGCACTTCCCCCAGCTCAGTCTGGACACCCTATCACCCTGTCCATCCTCTGTGTTACCCAACCCTACCAGATCGTAACTGAAACCAAATAACGCTTATAAGTCCACACACAACAGATCAGTAAACAACGAAATCGTCAGCAAGTCTATAACTCTGTATTCTCGATCGCGTTTGAACAGACAAATACGGCAGTTAGCAAGTTCTTTATGTTATTTTTATGAAAATACAACCGAACAGGCACGATACGACAACACACTAACCTATGTGAATGTCCAGCCAAGGGCTGCTGTACACGTCGTCACAACCCTCGGTAGGAAGACTCTCCGCTCGGCCAGACAGATAGAGAGGGTAGCAGATAGGTCTAGGTATACTCGTTAGCGCCATTCCTCCACAAACAGCTCAGTCAAAACTTCCTTGCTGGGCCCAGAAAGCCTGGTCTGCAGGGTGACCCGCGTAGGTCGGCGTCCAATTTCGCTTAAACGCAGCCAGCAATCCCACACTTGCATCACAGTCTCACCCCCCACTAGCCCAAATATCAAGCTAAGTACCCTAGTGGAAGTTAATGCACGGCACAAATCCTAAAGGACACACTTATGTCAGACTGGTGATTCTATTAACAAGACACCTCGATATGCAATACAAACTACACATAAATGTGTGAGTCCAGCATTTACTACCACTAGGCGAGCACACCGCTCTTTACACACAGCGTTCGGGAGCCACCCCATCTCTTTGTACACTACCCCCCGGTCTTGACATAAAATCCCAATCACACCACGGTCCGCGCAGGTCGCCTGCCCCCACCCACCTCTAGGACTACTCGCTGCGGTGGATTCCCGTAAGGTGTCCCCTTCTGGTAAAGATCGGGATCCCCTTTCTACTAGATTAAGCAACCATCCAGAATCAAAAGTGCCACGCTCATACCCACAGGACCAACCACATGAAACCAACAAACAGTCACAATCAGTCCCGTTCTCGCGGCTGCCTCACCACTCGCCCGGAATGGCTCAAAGCAGTCGTTATTCGTTTCTATGATCTGAGATACCCATAAGGTGCTCAACGCTATATCTCTCTTTCAAATAAACTCACAGACCAACATTACTTTTACCTTTGTATTTTGTAACGGGTAACATGGCGAACCCCCATAGTCATGCGTCCGCTCGCCTCCCCCCCCCAGCACATCGCCTCCTGTCCCACCCATCCTCTTCTCGCTGATACTCGCACATACTCCCACTCCCGCCCTCAGCCGTACTCTCACCCACTCGCTCCCAACTCACACTCGTCACCCCCCTCTCCGATTCCCCTCCCCATCCCTCATCTATCCCCACCGATTCCCTGTCCGCCTACCTGATGCTACTTAGTGTACAGTCAATAGTAGCCTGGCAAGAGCACTCTGAATTTTACTGTTCTCCCCCCGCCCCTCCCACACCAGCGCCGCCGAACCCATAGCCGACTATCCGTATACCACCCGCCCTCACCATGTGTATTCAATTCTCTCCTCCGCCCCCACCCCTAGCCCACAGTACACTTCTATGTTATTCCCAACCGACACCGACCACCAGCGACCCCCAGGAGCCTCCCCCCGAGACCTCACCGGTCACCCCAGCCCCACCACCCACCACACAACACGACACCACCGACCACCCCAACGCCCACCCCCACGCTTCGACTGGTGCGGCCCACCAGATCCACCCTCCATACGCCCCGCCCCCACCCCAAACTCCCTGGGTCCCCCATATAACTTAGCTTACCCGTAAACGGTACAAAACTCATGAAATAACAAATAGCGAGAGGTGACCCATTTTTGATGCCTGAAATCACATCACACCCACAATACACACTCCCCTCCTTTCAACACTCTTCTTAATTCGTGCGGCTGCTAAATGTCTGTTATTCCAGTCGACAGGAATCAGCATTGACTTGCTCTACGACTCCCGCGAAACTGGGGGACAACCAACCCTCCCCTCTCCTCATAATTATTCTCAGACCGCGAAACCCCCTCCGCACCCCCCACCCCGACGACCCAAGCTCTACACCAAAGCACCACGAGCACCCTCGACCGCCGCTTCACCCCGCCCATCCCCTGACCTCCTCAGCACAAGCCCACGATACGGCAACCAACCCAGCCATGCACACTGTCAGCAGAGCGCACCCTCCACACAAGGAACCGATAAGCAAACGCAAAACACACCGCCCACCCAATCCCCCCCCGAAAATGCTGCACAATCCATTCACCCCAAGGAAACCAACAAGACCCCCAACCCGAGCCCGGCCAAATATCAGACCGTAGCAACGGGCGGATATTTCAGGTATGGGCCGACAACGGGTGGTACGCCGTTCTACTGCCGTGATTCCCTTCCTCTAGGTACCCGAAGGAATACCCAGGACGGTGGTGCTCCGCCCAAGCACAGGCCACATCTCAAAAAGGTAGACTCCTACAATCCACGGTACCCGCGAAAAAGTGCCAGGGAGAGCACGGCGCAGGGAGCCGCAACGACCTGGACAGCGGGCAGAGATCACCAAAATACTTTTCACACTCTCTTGTTCACTGGGAGGACTGCAGGACGTTGCAGGGGTCAGGCCGCCTTCGTCCGGCTGAGTGTTCTCCCGGGTGTTTGCTTGCTGGCAACTCCCTACGCAGGCCCCATGTCGCTCCCCGGTCTCATCTTGCCGAAGTCTCCCTTCCTCCTTAGTGGTGCCTCTCTGACGAAAACGTGTGTTCCCATCGTTTTACCACGCCGCTCATCCGTCTTGCCTTCGTGTCCATGCTTAGAGGTGAAAAAGCCGACACCAGTTAATTCTTGGCAGGGGTATGCGAAGGTCAGCCGATCCCTACAACCCTTTGACTCCTTATATTCTCATTTATCCCTTCCTCTTAGCCCGTTTTGTATATGAGCAAGGTCAAATTTTAATTCTTACCTTACTTCCTCTTGCTGGCTCAGTGCGTGGCGTATTTGTTTTATTCGTAGTTTTTACCCCTCGTCCGGTGCGAATCATGTTATCGGTGTGTGTATGCGCTCCGTAATTACTGGTCCTTTCGCTGTTACGGAAAGAGTTCCAAAACTGCGGTCACTCATTTTTGAGTGTTGTTGTCTTGGTAGTAGGTTGGTATGGAATGGGTGGGGGGGTCTCCCGTTCTTCCTTCCTGACTCCGCTAGGGTGGGGTTGGATTAGCTGCATGAGTGCTGTCTGTACACCATGTCCCTGTGCCTTCCATTTATTCTCACCTGATGTACCAGTCGGATTCGCTACCGAAAAAACGCTCGCCAATGTGGTGACAATCCCTGCAATTTGTTTTTTTTTCTTAAATGTTTGCTAGACCAACCCAACAGGCAAAAGCGAAAATACATTAGAAATTGACAGACGGTGAGCACACGGGTATCAAACGTCATTTGCATCTTCTTTAGCGGACCCATGAAGATAACATGCCAGTCTGAACACTTTGCGCCTTATGCCCGCCGCTCGCTGCAGACGAAAAAACTTACACTGGCATGGATTACAGGCTAGCTTTTTTCTGCAGGATCTGGTAACCTATCTGTGTGTGCTAACACCATCTTTTAAGCAGATCCGCATTTGTGCCCTCTTTTTTTTTCAACCCCGTTTGTACATTACAAAACTTGTTAAACGTGATTCCCCAAACTTCTGCATTTCCCCCCCCATTCAATGCATATTTAACGGACTTGCTTAAAAAGGTCAAAACAATGCCATGCTTCCGGCGGCCTTAGACTACATCCACTCACTACACCATTGCTTTCCATTCCATAGGAAAAGGACGTCACTGCAGCCCCGTTTTTTTACGAGCCAGAAGATCCAACTAGCCTGCTCCATCTTTGTACGCCACGGCCTGGTCGTAGATGTCTTAGGCGTACGCCACATCGTGGCGCTTTTTGTCTACAAGTGCGTTTGCAAACCAAACGCAGACAAGAGTTTCGCGCCCACCGGAGGCTGGCCTCGGCCCGTGCGGCACGGCGTTTCTATGGAAACGCCTGGATCGGACGAGACGCCTGTGGTTTCGCGTTAATTAACACGAAACAACCGCGGCTCTTTCCAGATCCGCAGGGCTTTTCCATAGAAACCCGATGCGATCGGGGCCGAGCGCCCGCCCCCGAATGCGCGACTTTGCTTCGGTTTGTCAGCGCAGACAAACGCCCGTGTGGCGCCGGCCTAGTGTCTATAGTAACGTGTTTATCCGACCACAAAACTTGGTGGTCCACGATACTCCGTCCGACAATGACCGTCTGGAATAAGGTTGCAACTTTGGCTTAAGATCACAGACCAGCAAGCCAATATATTAGATCCAGTGCTACCCGTTTCGTTGGATTACCCAG